>JAXRKP010001118.1:152500-164451 GCA_037039925.1 Doris montereyensis | reverse complement strand
CTTTGCTTATAGCTGTTTGATTTCTTCCATTGATATATCTACATCTTCAGCTGTCTCCTTTGGATTACTTGGTACTCTTACTAATTGATCTTACATTCTTGTTTCATACGTTCTGGAGGGATTTTGGTGAAAATGTTTTCCCCATGTTTCCATGATTTCGCTGTCTTCTTTCATTATTTCTCTTTGGCATCTCTTAATTTGTCGTATTGGGCATGCTTTGATCTTTCGCATGATTTGATCTTTCTCATGCTCTTCATTGCCCAGAACAACTTTTGATTTCCTTGACAGCTTTATTGGAGTCTTTCTTCAAACTCTTCCCATTGTTTTTGTTTTGCTTTCTAACTTCCTCTTTGATAGTTCTTTTATTCACATAATCTATCCTATCCTCTGGTCTCTTAGTAAAAAGAGAGAGAGAGAGAGAGAGAGAGAGAGAGAGAGAGAGAGAGAGAGAGAGAGAGAGAGAAAAGAGAGAGAGAGAGAGAGAGAGAGAGAGAGAGAGAGAGAGAGAGAGAGAGAGAGAGAGAGAGAGAGAGAGAGAGAGAGACAGAGAGAGAGAGAGAGAGAGAGAGAGAGAGAGAGAGAGAGAGAGAGAGAGAGAGAGAGAGAGAGAGAGAGAGAGAGAGAGAGAGAGAGAGAGAGAGAGAGAGAGAGAGAGAGAGAGAGAGCGAAAGAGAGAGAGAGCGAAAGAGAGAGAGAGCGTGTCGGTAAATTCGTAATTCCTCATTTCATTACTTTTGTTAATTGGCCTAGCCTACCTTGCACGATTAATGTCTTACCAATGATTCAAATAAGTTTATAAGACTAAGGAACTTTTTTGTTGAGCTAACCCTAACTCTTACTAACACCAAAGTTACGCATTCAGTTGAGGCCTAACGAATACCTTTTTTTAGGAAAGCATGTTATCATGCCGAAGACATAAACAAATATCTACAATAAAAAGAACAGGAACGATATCGTCAAAGCAATTGGGATTCAAAGTTGTTCAGGGACAGCTCGCCAATTCAGGATACCACAGATGACCCTTGCAGATCATATGGCCGGACGGTCAACGTTAGAAAGGAAGGCAGGGAGGATGAGAAACATCCCTGAGTATATAGAGAATGAAATTATTCATAAAGTAATCGCCGCCGCCAACGCCGAATTCCCAATCACAAAACAACGATTTCTCTTAAAGATTGGATCGGTGGTAAAGAAGCTATCTAGGCCTCAAGACTCAATTTAAGGACGGAGTACCAGGCAAAGACTACTGGCTACAGCTGAAAAAAAGACGACCTGATCTTGTGATTCGCATCTCCGAAAACTGCGGATCAAACCGCCTTCAAATGATGAAAAGAGAGGTGGTTGACAACTATTTCAACGACCTGAAAAAGACAGTTGAAGAAATGGGACTGTCACACAAGCCATGGCAAATTTGACACTGTGACGGGACAGGCCTCCAGTTCTGTCCAACTGCAGTCAAGGTTCTCGCACCAAAAGGAGTAAAGGTCACTGATAGCTAGATGCTAGCCCATCCAAAGAAAGCATCACAACCTTGATGTGTGTTAACGCCACATGATTGGTCATGCTTCCTATGTGTGTAGTGTGTGTGTAGTGAGGGGGAGTCCGCTCGTTCGCCATACAGGACAGCCCAGAAGGCACCATATGGGCGTATCAGGAGAACGAGTGGATAAATGATGACATAGGGGTGCAATGGTTTAAGGATGTGTTTCTACCCAACTGTGAAGACACAAGACCCCAGTTGCTAATCATAGACTCGTAAGAACGCTGGAGACAAAAAAAAAACTCCACATGGTTACCAATTTACCGAAACATTAAATCCAGACCTAGATCTAGATCTAAATCCAGACTTATTTTTCACAAATTCAATTATATAGATTTCTTGATTTATACAATAGTGTATATCTAAATTATATATCTAAATCTCTTACCCGAAACAATAGATTTAGATCTAGCGCTAGATCTAGAGATTGTATCATAATGTAGATCTAGACTTCTTGATTTCTAGATCTAGATCTAAATGTTATCTAGATCCCAGATCTAGACGTCTAGATTTCTAAACTCTTGGTCAGACTAGTTAGATGTAGATCTAGATTTAGATAAATGTATATATCTAGATCTAGATCAAGGTCTAGTCTAGATTATAGATCTACTCTTCATCACATATTGAAAGCAAATTGTGTTTACTCTTTGTTGAAAGAATCAATATTTGAACATGGGTGTAAAATAAAAAAGAGCAGAAATCTGAAAATAAATTGTTTTATAGACTAGAATAGATCTAGAATCTAGATATTTCAGCGTCTAGACCTTTACCGAAACATTAGTTCTAGATTCTAGATCTGGAATAAATCTAGATCTAGATATTATAGTCTTATTAAAAACAACAACGCAAAAACAACATTGTCGTATAGGCCTGCAGATTTCTTGAATTTTATATCTATATATCTATATTTAGATCTATATCTAAATAATTTATATAGATGTAGATCTCATCTTATTTTCTCAGTTATTTTCCCCATCTCGATTCGTTTTTTTCCTGGAGGTTTTCTGGTAGTCTAGTTAGATTATCTAGTCGCATCAACGTGCATGCAGTTATAATGCCTCCTCCCCTTCCTGTACATTACAGGCATATTTGAATTCTATGCGCATGACATATACAACGAAAACTCTTATTCTGTTGAGTTAAAATTCAAATGTGTTGGCTGACAGAGTGGCTTATAAACTTCCACCAACCCACTCAACGTCAATCTCACAGAAGAAAAAATCGATTTTACCGTTGCACTGAAAATGTCTGCCATTCTAGCCATCCACAAAACCTAGGTGAGTAGATGTCACATACTTTTGTATTATTTTATTTACAAAACAACATTGGCAGTGCAGTCTCACATTGATCAAATTGGAAAGGATCGGAAAATGCTTTCCACTGCATATTAATTCAAATTAAAAATGTAAATGGATTGGGTTGGAGGGGAAAAGGGAGTTAATTTCATTTTGATCTTACCCACACTCACAGCTAATGTGATCTCAGGGGGAGAGAGGGGGGGGTTGGTTTGTAGGATTTTTTAAATTATTTTGCTCCGAATGCCTTGTAAGCAGCCAATGGACCTTTATTTAACTTGCACCAAGTGTTCGGATCTGCAGACGAAACCCCGTTTAACTTCCGTCTCCGATGGGACTTGTTCAGGAAGCTGTATTTCGTAATTTTAATTTTGATTTGATTTACCCACATCCACAACTAAGGTGATCTCGGGGTTTTCGGCAGGATCTTTTTATTAGTATTTTTTCACCCAGACTGCCCTATTAACAGCCGAGGGATCTTAACCGTGCACAGAGTGTTGTGATATGCACACGGGACCTACTTTTTATCTTCCGTCTCCGATGGGACTAGGTATCGATCCAGCTACCTGAACCAGGGGTGGGATGAGGGTGGGGGTGGGGGTCGGGGAGATTTTGTTTGAAAAAACTCGGAACATTTTTCACTTGTTCGCGAGCCTCGAACCCACTACCTTTTGGTTGAGAGGTCGACGCCATTGCCTCTGGACTACCGTGTTTTTTGTAATAGTTGAGAAAATCCAACTAACCGTTATCCACACCTCGGTGTACCGACTACTGTATGTAGTCTATTCCAAACTTCATGTCAATAGAACGTTGTAGTTTATTCCAAACTTTATGTCAATAGAAAGTTGTAGTCTATTCCAAACTTTATGTCAATATTCCAAACTTCGTGTCAATAGAAAGTTGTAGTTTATTCCAAACTTCATGTCAATAGAAAGTTGTAGTTTATTCCAAACTTCATGTCCATAGAAGGTTGTAGTTTATTCCAAACTTCGTGTCGATAGAAAGTTGTAGTTTATTCAAACTTCATGTCAATAGAAAGTTGTAGTTTATTCCAAACTTCATGTCAATAGTTGTAAAGTCAATGTTGTGGTTTATTCCAAACTCCGTGTCAATAGAAAGTTGCGGTTTATTCCAAACTTCATGTCAATAGAAAGTTGTAGTTTATTCCAAACTTTGTGTCAATAGAAAGTTGTAGTTTATTCCAAACTTTGTGTCAATAGAAAGTTGTAGTTTATTCCAAACTTCGTGTCAATAGAAAGTTGTAGTTTATTCCAAACTTTGTGTCAATCAAACTTTGTGTCAATAGAAAGTTGTAGTTTATTCCAAACTTCATGTCAATAAACTTGTAGTTTATTCAATAGAAAGTTGTAGTTTATTCCAAACTTCATGTCAATAGAAAGTTGTAGTTTATTCCAAACTTCATGTCAATGTCCAAACTTTGTGTCATAGAAAGTTGCGGTTTATTCCAAACTTTGTGTCAATAGAAAGTTGTAGTTTATTCCAAACTTCATGTCAATAGAAAGTTGTAGTTTATTCCAAACTTTGTGTCAATAGAAAGTTGTAGTTTATTCAAACTTCATGTCAATAGAAAGTTGTAGTTTATTCCAAACTTCATGTCAATAGAAAGTTGTAGTTTATTCCAAACTTCATGTACATAGAAAATTGTGGTTTATTCCAAACTTCATGTCAATAGAAAGTTGTAGTTTATTCCAAACTTCATGCCAATAGAAAGTTAACCAAACTTCATGTCAATAGAAAGTTGTAGTTTATTCCAAACTTCGTGTCAATAGAAAATTGTAGTTTATTCCAAACTTCGTGTATGAAATATCTTTTAAACCGTCTGATGAAATGAAACTGTGCATGTAGAGTCATAATATTCTCCATGACGTCAGGGCATATCTTTATTCCTTGAAAATTAAGGTCGTTTCTTTATGCTATATAAATGTTTTTAGGGTACCAATATATATGTTTTAAGGACCAATATAAATGTTTTTAAACCAATATTAATGTTTTAGGGAATCAATATAAATGTTTTTAGGAAATCAATATAAATGTTTTAGGAATCAATATAAATGTTTTTAGGGAATCAATATAAATGTTTTAGGGAATCAATATAAATGTTTTTAGGGAACCAATATAAATGTTTTTAGGGAACCAATATAAATGTTTTTAGGGAATCAATATAAATGTTTTTAGGGAACCAATATAAATGTTTTAGGGAACCAATATAAATGTTTTTAGGGAATCAATATAAATGTTTTTAGGGAACCAATATAAATGTTTTTAGGGAACCAATATAACTGTTTTTAGGAAACCAATATAAATGTTTTTAGGGAACCATCAATATAAATGTTTAGATTATTAACTTAGACGAAAAAGTCGTTACGCAAACCAACAGTTGACAGTTTCAAAACAGCAATGTTCAGCCAACAACAAGACTAAAAGTAAAACTACTATACACATTGGTAGTTGAGGACATTCTTATAATATCATATTTATACTATATCTATATCTTTTAAGCTTATTCACATTCTCAGTTTTTTCCAAAAACAAAATTTTTAGAAATATTTACCATGATTTTCTGTGATATGTACGCCCTTTTTGCGTCATATATATTCATATTAACATAATTATGCATTCTAATTTAAATATTTACATAATAACATAAATTATTTATTCCAATGTACATAATTTGTATTTTATAGATCGTTATAGAACGAAGATGATGGGCCTTTATGAGGACAATAAAGTTTTATTGAATTGAATTGAATCGAATCGAATCGAATCGAATTGAATTGAATCGAATCGAATCGAATTCGAATCGAATCGAATCGAATTGAATTGAATTGAATTGAAATCGAATCAGGCGAATCAGAATCGAATCGAATCGAATCGAATTGAATTGAATTCGAATCGAATTGAATCAATTGAATTGAATTGAATCAATTGAAATGAATTGAATTGAATTGAATTGGATCAATTGAATCGAATGAATCCAATTGAATTGAATTGAATCGAATTGAAAACACTAAACCATATTTCAGTTGGTAACCACACCGACCAACCCTCTGACTCCCGTTGTATTAAAGTCAGGTTGGGGATTCTACAACTAAAACTACAAATCCCCAAACAGATACAGATACAGATATTACGATACAGATACAGATACAGGATACAGATACAAATACGGATACAGATACAGATACAGATCTCCATCTTCTTCTTTTGATTTCCAGCTTAGGTTCATAATGCTGTTGTTGTTTTTGTTTTACCTAGAGATTTTCATTTCTTATTGTATCTACCCCCCCCCAAATACACACACATACACACAAATAACACACACACACACACACATATATACACAAATATATTTCTCTGGCTGTAATAATCAGAACAAATATTGAAATGATTTATCATATTAAATTGCGTTCCAAAATTCGTGTCCGTAGAAACAATGAATTTTCTCAGAAACCACTTTACATTCAGCGTTCACTTTGCTTTGACTTCTTCATAACGTTACAAATTTGAGAAGAAGAGAAGAAAAAAAAACAAGTCTAGCGCATTTTACAGTTCTCTCAAAGCGGCGATTTCCTTTAATGTTTACCTCATTTTCTTTTTTTTTTTAATTATTAAAGTGGTAATGAATTTGAGAGTATTTACAATATGGACAGTTTGACCTCAAAATAATATAGACTATTGTTCCAGTCGCGCGTAGCATAGAGTGTATAGAATGTTTGGCACATTGTTGAGGTAGTAGCGTTGTTATATAAGATTATAATATTATCTTTGAATTTTAAACAAGTTGAAGTTGAATGGGTTGGTGAAAAATCACCAACTTACATAGGTAATGTTTCTAATTGTAACAAATAACTTACATTGGTAATGCTTCTAATTTTAACAAATAACTTACATAGGTAATGTTTCTAATTGTAACAAATAAGTTACATAGGTAATTCTTCTAATTGTAACAAATAACCTACATAGGTAATGCTTCTAATTGTAACAAATAACTTACATAGGTAATGCTTCTAATTGTAACAAATAACTTACATAGATAATGCTTCTAATTGTAACAAATAACTTACATAGGTAATTCTTCTAATTGTAACAAATAACTTACATAGGTAATGCTTCTAATTGTAACAAATAACTTACATAGGTAATGCTTCTAATTGTAACAAATAACTATACATAGGTAATGCTTCCAATTGTAACAAATAACTTATATAGGTAATGCTTCTAATTGTAACAAATAACTTACATATGTAATTTTCTAATTGTAACAAATAACACTCCAATGCTTCTAATTGCTCCAAATAATTATTCACAACTAATTGTAACAAATAACTGAAATGTACCAAATCAATAGATAAGGCTTCCTAATTGGCAAATTTGAAGAATCAAAATCAATAGTAAACTGCTACCTAAATATATAGGAACAAGGTCTGTGAGCTACTTGATAAAATAACAAGGCCTGTGATTCATCACTGTTATATCATTGGTGTGTCCGTCTGAGACTGTGATATTATTGAACTAATTGAACTCACGCGTTTCTTGGCTTCTAAATTTCTACAACGCCTCTCACATCAGCAGGATTTGTTTTTTTAAATCATTTAGATTTGATTGATTTACTCACATCCCATAAGGTAATCTCGGGATAGACTTACGTCGTTTCATGGGACTGATTGTAAACAGCCATCGGGACTGAACAGCACGGGTGTTGTGATCTGCTGACAGATCTCCTCGATAGATTCGAGATAGGTGTCGATCAATTGGATCGTATGGAGGGGGGGGGAATTTTAGCTCGAAAAATAGGAGAAAATCGTTCTATTCGCCCACTATTTTTGGTTCAGAAGGCCGAGTAATAGTACTACAAATAGACCGGAGGGTCCCAGCATCAGCTGGGAGTAAATCCATATAGCCTATTTCCCTGTAGCAACCGGGATAGACCTACGGTTACAAAGCCTAGGAATCGCTTCCAGATAGACAAATAATAGTTCAAAAGATTAGGACATATCGACACATCATGAATGATTGAATAGGCTAGATCAATTGAATGTATTATTTGTATTGTAATACTACCAATAGAAACATAATTGTTTTTTTACCTATTCGTAGTACTAGTAGTAGTAGTAGTAGGCTTTATACATAGCCTATTGGTAACATTGGTAGTACTTTAGTAGTTAGTACTACAAATAGGGAAAGAAGGCTTTATAATCCCTATTGCTAGTAGTAAACAAGTTAAAATAGAAGAAAGCTTTAAACCTAAGTAGTAATAGTACTACAAATAGGAGAAATAGTTTCCTATTGGTAGTAGTATTACAAATAGGGCTTCCCATGGTAACGATTGGTTGATTAATAATTGATTGATTGACTAATCAATTGAATGATTATTTGATTGATTGATTGAATCAGAGATATAGAAACAAATTGAACATTTTCCAAATAACTTATCAGGAGAAGAAAAACAAGTTAAAAGAAAAAGCTTCAAACCAAGGCAGCAAGGAGAAATAGTTTCCAGTTGTAAGTTGCTATTAACAAAAATAAAGGTCATGTGCATAATTTACTCGTGGGCCATAAACATTCTCCAATGTATAGGGAACCTATGCACAGAAAGCCATGGTGGACTCTTTTTTAAAAAGCAAACCCTATTTGTAGTACTACTACCAAGAGGCTATAAACCATTATCTCCATATTTGTAGTACTAATACTACTACCAATAAGCTATAAACCCTTCTCTCCTATTTGTAGTACTATTACTACTGCCAATGGGCTATAAACCCTTCTCTCCCTATTTGTAGTACTATTACTACTGCCAATAGGCTATAAACCCTTCTCTCCCTATTTGTAGTACTATTACTACTACCAATAAGCTATAAACCATTCTCTCCCTATTTGTAGTACTATTACTACTACCAATGGCTATAAACCCTTCTCTCCCTATTTGTAGTACTAATACTACTACCAATAGGCTATAAACCCTTCTCTCCCTATTTGTAGTACTATTACTTCTACCAATAGGCTATAAACCCTTAGGCTATAAACCCTATTTGTAATACTATTACTACAACTGAGGAGTGTTTCTTTATACATTTGCCACTCTTCTTCTTTTTGTGCTATCATTCAGATCATCTGCCTTTCACTTTCACTGATAAATCTTTTTATCCTAAATTGGTATATCTTCTTTACTACTAGTTTATTTAGTTCTTCTATTTTGGGTTAAGTAGTTTTTTTTATCTTTCCAGTAGTACTACAAATAGTCACTTTGTCTAAAAAAATGTGATTTTTATTTACTTCAACAACCTAGATTCTATACAATGGCTATTCAATTCGTTCATCCTGTTTCTTCAACTTCCGAAAGTCAGAAACAAGTCGTGTAAACCTGTGATATTTATTAATTGTATGCAACAATCTATACAAGAGCTATTGCAAGCATTCGTTCATCTTGTTTCTTCGTCTTCGGAAAGCAATGAAAGACTATAAAACTGGGCTGTTTGATTGTTTGCAACAACTTTTTAGCGAGCTATTGCATTCGTTCATCCCTGTTTCTTCATCTTCCGAAAGTCATAAACAGGCGTAGAACTGTAGTATTTATTAAAATTGTTTTCAACAGCCTACACGAGAGCTATTTATATTGCATTTGTTCACCCTGTTTCTTCATCTTCCATATACTATAGATTTGTGTGAAAGATTCAAACCCCACCAAAACACCTCCGCCAGCGAACGAACGAATGACATTCACTCCAGCTCCCTTCATCAACGGCCGGAAGCCCTCTGTGCGCAGAATGTGGAGTGCGCACTGCATTGCACCTTTGTACTTAACCGAATGCCCAACGGCCATCATCATTCTCCTCCTGACGGTGTCGATAGGGTAGGCGATGAGGTTGGCGGTGACTCACTCCGTAACCCATCAAAAAATAGGGCAACAGCCCTGCCTCCTTCTGCGACAAAATCGGTTTTAGGGAGTCGTAAAGTCCAAAATAAAGTCCTCTGTAGATGAAAATAGCGACGACAGAGACGACGAAACCGGTGTAGAGGCTGGCGATTCCGCTTCTTCTGACTGTCTGCCTGTACACGTCGATGAGGCCAGAGTACTTCCGCTTGACATGCTTAGCATTAGCTCCGGCGTCCTTAGCATCGTTGGCCAGCAGAGTCGCGCGAAATCCAGAGAATAAACCAAGCACGTGGAGAGAGCCCCGGCCGTCCCGCCGGCTAAGATGTTTTTACCGACCATGACAGTTTTGGAATCCTTAGATCGCGTCTTCATGTGTCTTTTGATTTGGTCCTTGGAACGCAAAGTTTAGCGCTTGCGTTGGGAAGTAACGAATGCAGTTGACCATATTGCTCCGCCAGAATGCGAGAACGCCTTCGGATCTGAACACGCGGACTGTGCAGTCGATGGGACCTTTGTACGGGTGGGTGACGCGTCCGCATCGGACCAGTTCCGGCTGGTTCTGCAGGAGCAGTTTGACCCTCTCAACCGGGGCAACGAGCGTTTTGGATATGACGGCCGCTGTTCCGGACAGCAGGAAGTTCTCCATGAATGACAGCCTGCAACCACCGTTGTTCGTCATCTTGTTCGCTTGTTTGTTTGTTTGTTGCTTTCCTGGATGTGTCTCCGAAGCTTCAGACGAGATCACGCGGCTTGGTGATCACATTGGACATGGTCAGTTGGTACAGTTGAATCTAATGGCGGGAAATAGTAAATTACAATATGAATATGGACACGGAGGTATTGTTTGTTTTGAGTTCAGGGAACATTGAATTCATTACACAAAACACTCGCATAACGACATAATAAATGGAGAGTATTTGCACAAGTCGCAATACATATCTCTATCTCTGTCTGTTAATATGTGTGTGTGTGTGTGTGTGTGTGTGTCTCTCTCTCTCTCTCTCTCTCTCTCTCTCTCTCTCTCTCTCTCTCTCTCTCTCTCTCTCTCTCTCTCTCTCTCTCTCTCTCTCTCTCTCTCTCTCTCTCTCTCTCTCTCTCTCTCTCCCTCTCCCTCTCTCTTCTCTCTCTCTCTCTCTCTCTCTCTCTCTCTCTCTCTCTCTATTCTCTCTTCCTTCTTCTCTCTTCTCTCTCTCTCTCTCTCATTCTTCTCTCTCTATTATCTCTCTCTCTCTCTCTTTCTCTCTCTCTTATTATTATTCTTCTCTCTCTCTCTATTATTACACACACACACACACACACACCCACACACACTCTCTCTCTCTCTCCTCTACTCCTATCTTCACTCTCCTCCTTAAGAAAAATCAACATTGCAAGCTTCGTTAGTAAGAATGAATTATTATAATTTATCCTTAGTTAAATATTAACTATCATTTGTGGTTGGCCATATGTAATTTGTCAATTGTTCTTCGTCTAATATCAATTACAATCTGTCCATTAAATAGTTGTAAGCTCGCACCATATGGGTTCACCCTTATTTTTTTCTCGACTTATGAAATGTCTTTAAAATTCTCAAGTAAGTTATAATAGAAATCATGGACATTTCGGGAGGTGAAAGTGATTGGGGCGAGGAATGAAAACCATGAAAGTTGTTATTTGTTTCCTTAACGATAGTCTTGAGCAAGCTCTTAGTTGTCCAAAGGAAAAATGTCAGCTACTCAACTAAAGGTTATTTTCAAGACTCGACCGTGGGTGAAAGGTTGTCTCAAGTTGTTTTTTTCGACTGAAATCTACACCACCCCCTGTCCTTCAATGGTACAGGTATGTGGATCGACACCTAGCCCCATCAGAGGCAGACAATTAAAAAGGAGGTCATGTTTGCAGATCACTTCACTCTGTGCCCGTTAAAGATTCCTCGGCTGCTTTCATGGCAGTTCGGGCAAATTGAAAATCCTACCAAAACCCCCGAGATCACCTTATTTGTGGATGTGGGTAAATCAAATTAAATCAAGTATGTCTCAACCTCAAAAAGCTAATTAACTTGTTCTTATCCTCCTTCTCTTCCTTCTTCTCCTCTTTCTTCTTCTTCGACTTCGTCTTCTTCTTATTATTATTATTATTATTTTCTCTTCTTCCTATTATTATTCTTCTTATTCTTCCTCCTCCTTTCCTCCTTCTCCTCCTTATCCCTATTCCTCCTCCTCCTCCTCCTATTATTAATCTT
>JAXRKP010001118.1:97500-145000 GCA_037039925.1 Doris montereyensis | reverse complement strand
AGACTGTCCTCTCCGAACATTTTCTGTTTCCTTTCAAAAAAAGTTAAATTTGTATGCCTCAATGCCTCTTTTATATCTTCTTCCCACTTTCTCCGAGGTCTGCCTTTCGGTCTTTTACCTTGAGCTTTTAGTACTGTATACTGATTTAGATATTCTATTGTCATTCATTCTGTTTACATGCCCAAACCATTGATTTGTTTCTATCTTAGTTTTTATGCTATCTCCTTTGGTTTAATCTCTTATTGTTGTGTTTCTGATTTTGTCTCTTTTTAGTTTTCCCTACTACTCTTCTTTCTAGATATTTCATTTCAGCTGCCTGTACTCTTCTGTATTCTCTACTGTCTAAGGTCCAAAGTTTCACTGCCATAGAGGAGAGTAAGACAATAAACTGTATTGTATACTGCCATTTTGGTTTTTGTTGACAATTCTTGTTTACCTACAAATGCCTTTCCTAGATGGTTATATATTGCACTTGCCTTTTGGATTCTCTGGCTGATTTCTTCTCTTAGTTTTCCCTCTGAGTTAATCATTACTCCTAGGTAATTGTAGCTTTGAACTTGTTCTAAATTCTCCTTGCCCAATTTAAGATTTTGTGTTTTAGCTTCCCTAGTTACTGGCATTGTTTTGGTTTTCTTTGCATTTACTCTCATTCCCCTTTTATTTACTTCATTGTTCATAATGTTGATATTTGACTGGAGGTCCCTTTCTGATTTTCCAAACAGAACTAAATCATCAGTCAATGAAAGCATTGATACATTTACTGGTTTGAGCTTCCACATATACATTCATTTTCTTCATTTTTGAGGATGCTTTGATTGAATCCATAAATGTGATAAACAAAAGAGGACTTAGGACACAACCCTGTCTTACTCCTACATCTACATCAAATTCTGCAGATATGTTTCCAGCTACTCTCACTGCACATGTTGGTTTATTGTAAAAACTTTAAATGGCTTCTATTAAATGTTGCTCTACATTGTGTTCTTTTAAGAATGCCATAGTTAGTCCCTCCTCACAGTGTCAAATGCCTTTTCTAAGTCAATAAAACACAGGTACAAGTCAATGTTTCTCTCAAGGAATTTTTCTATTATTTGTCGAATTGTAAATATGTGACCTTGTACACTTCTTCCTGGTCTAAATCTTCTTTGATGCTCTTCAATCTGATCCTCTACTCTTTTCCTTAGTCTCATTTCCAGTATCCTGTCATACACTTTTCTTGGAACGCTAAGTAGTGATATCCCTCTATAGATTGAGCATTCCATAGTTGATCCTTTCTTATGTATTGGTACTACTGTTCCCTTTTTCCAGTCGTCTGGCACCTGTTTGGACTTCCATGCTTGTTGGCATGTTGCATGTAGTAGTTTGTCTGCCTCTCTTCCTTGGTTTTTAATCATTTCTGGATAAACTTGATCTGTTCCTGGGGCTTTCCCTAATTTCACTTTTCTTATAGCTGTTTGGATTTCTTCCATTGATATATCTACATCTTCAGCTGTCTCCTCTGGATTACTTGTTACTCTTTCTAATTCATCTTTACTCCTTGTTTCATATGTTCTGGAGGGATTATGTAATTGGTGAAAATGCTTTCTCCATGTTTCCATGATTTCTCTGTCTTCTTTCATTATTTCTCCTTTGGCATTCTTAATTTGTCGTATTGGGCATGCTTTGGTCTTTCTTGTGCTCTTCATTGCCCCCCCGGAACAGCTTTTGATTTCCTTGATAGTTTTCTTGAAGTCTTTAAAACTCTTCCCATTGTTCCTGTTTTGCTTTCCTAACTAAACTAACTTCCTCTTTGGCGATATTTCATTTATTCACGTAATCATTTATCCTATCCTCTGGTCTCTTTGTTTGCATGTATTTTTTCCAGGCATTCTTCTTTTTTTACATCTTTGTTTGTCTTCTATTGTGCTATCATTCAGATCCATCTGTCTTTTATTTGATAAATCTTAGATTGGTATATCTGTTTTACTACTAGTTTATTTAGTTCCTCTATTTTGAGTTTAGTAGCTTTCTTCTCTTTCCTTTTCTGTTTGTTTTCTTCAGTCAGTAATCTCATTTTTGGCAATCACTAAGCGATGATCACTAGATATTTCTGTTTGTTTACTCTTGCATCCAATGTACTTGTAAAAAGGGAGAGCTAACTATTATGTAGTCTATCATTGACTTTTCACACCTGTCTTCATTTACTCTTGTTTATTTGTTGATATCTTTATGAAAAAAAGGTGTTGGCTATTTTCTGTTATTCTTTAGGCAAAAATCTATTAGTCTCTCCATTTGGAGAAGTTGTTGTCTCTCTTTCTTTACCTATTACTCTTCCTGACGTTTCGATATTGTTGCCTACTCGAGCGTTTAAATCTCCTCAAACCATTAGTTCCTGTTTGTTTTTAAATTTTCTGCAGCTATTTGTAAATCGTTTTCAAATATCTTTTTTTTTCTTCTTTAGTTCAGTCTTCGTTTGGTCCATAAGCTATTAATAATTTAATTTCTCGTCCTTTTGGTTTAATATTTACCTCTAACAGCCTTTCCAAATTTTTCTAGTAGCCTGTCATGCCTTTTATTCACTAGGAGGCCTACTCCTGCTCTAGCTCTATCTTTGACATCTACTCCTGAGAAGATTAAAATATGATTCGGTCCTACATTTTCTATTCCGTTTTTTTTTAAATTTGTTTCTGTAATGGCCAAAATATCTAATTTGAATTTTCCCATTTCTTCAGCTAATTCTATCTCTTTTCCATTTATTGCCCTATCCTTCCATGTTCCAAAAATCACAGTCCGAGTTCGTTTCAATGTTCGTCGTTGAAAGGTCAAGCCGGGTATATCACATTTATTTCTCGGAATCAGTTTGGTTTTGGATAAGCAGGGGATTAGCCCACTGTACCCTAGGTAGATGGTGAGGCTGCCACCTTGACGCCCCCTACCAGGCCTTGAGTTATTTTCTGTCAGGGTTAACACCCCTTAGTCTTTGGTCATTCAAGACCAGCTTGCAAGGCAGCATGTTGTTATTTTCTGTGTGGGTTAACTCCCTTAGCCTTTGGTCGGCCAAAACCTGCCTGCAAGTTAGTGCAAGTCAGCAGGAGACTCGTGGAGGGCGGGATCATCTACTCCCCGCACAGGTGCTTACCTGTCCACTGCCCGGATCCACGAAACCAACACGGCTAAACGACTAGAAAGAACTGTTAAAGATGGGATGTTCTATATTATTTCTATTGATCGTCGGTTGGTCAAACAGCCAAGTCATGAGTCATCGACTGAGGAACTCGGTTGTCCAGAGGCAAAGGTGTCGGCCTCTCAACCAAAGGTAGTGGATTTCGAGCCCTGTCAACGGTTAACAAATTATTTCGATTTTTTCGAGCAAAATCTCCCCTCCCCCTCCCCTCCCCCCCCCTCCATCCCCATGCCCAGGTAGGTGTGGAACCACGCCTAGTTTTATCGGAGACGGACGATAAAAAAGGAGGCCCCGGGTGAAGATCACAACACTCTGTGCACGTTAAAGGCCCCGTGACTGTTTACAGAGTAGTCCGGGCAAATTTTAAAAATCCTACCAGAAAACCTGAGATCAACTTAGTTGTGGATGTGGGTAAACCAAATCAAATCATCGGCTGAGACGCCTGCCAGGGCTTGATCAACTCATTGAAAATTAACTCCGTTTTAAAACACAACCACATTGTATAACTCAGCGCCTCAAAACTGTCGTGTAAAACACTCGCTTTTTTGTTTTTTAGTTAAAATGTTAGTAGATTAATTATGTTCTTCATTTTGGTTGCTGGTACCTGATGCTCAGTGCCCACGCCAGATCATAAGACTTCCGCTACGAGATTCCCACCGCTAGATTTGAAAAATGACACGTCCAGATGATTCAGTCGTGTCGTGTCGTGTCGTGTCGTGTCGTTCGTGTCGTGTCGTGTCGTGTCGTGTCTCGTTGCGTCGTGTCATATGGTGTCGTGTCATGTCATATCGTGTCGTGTCCATATCGTTGTCGTGTCATATCGTGTCGTGTCGTGTCATATCGTGTCGTGTCTGTCATGTCGTGTCGTGTCGTCATATCGTGTCGTGTCGTGCCATTGTCGTGTCGTGTCGTGTCTCGTTGCGTCGTGTCATATCGTGTCATATCGTTGCGTGTCGTGTCATATCGTGTCGTGTCTCGTTCGTCGTGTCGTATCGTGTCGTGTCATATCGTGTCGTGTCATATCGTGTCGTGTCTCGTTGCGTCGTGTCATATCGTGTCGTGTCATCGTTGCGTCGTGTCATATCGTCGTCGTGTCGTGTCGTCGTTGCGTCGTGTCATATCGTGTCGTGTCTCGTTGCGTCGTGTCATATCGTGTCGTGTCATGTTGCGTCGTGTCATATCGTGTCATATCGTGTCGTGTCTCATTGCGTCGTGTCATATCGTGTCGTGTCATCGTTGTGTCGTGTCATATCGTGTCGTGTCGTGTCTCATTGCGTCGTGTCATATCGTGTCGTGTCGTGTCGTGTCTCGTTGCGTCGTGTCATATCGTGTCGTGTCGTGTCGTGTCGTCATATTGTGTCGTGTCATATCGTGTCGTGTGGTGTCTCGTTGCGTCGTGTCATATCTTGTCGTGTCGTGTCTCATTGCGTCGTGTCATATCGTGTCGTGTCGTGTCGTGTCTATTGTGTCGTGTCATATCGTGTCGTGTCATATCGTGTCGTATCGTGTCGTGTCGTATCGTGTCGTGTCATATCGTGTCGTGTTGTCATATCGTGTCGTCGTGTCATATCGTGTCGTGTCGTATCGTGTCGTGTCGTATCGTGTCGTGTCACGTGTCGTGTCGTCATATCGTGTCGTGTCATATCGTGTCGTGTCATATTGTGTCGTGTCATATCGTGTCGTGTCATATCGTGTCGTGTCATATCGTGTCGTGTCATATCGTGTCGTGTCATATCAAAGTCGTGTCATATCGTGTCGTGTCATATCGTGTCGTGTCATATCGTGTCGTTGCGTCATATTGTCGTGTCATATCGTGTCGTGTCATATCGTGTCGTGTCATGTCGTGTCGTGTCATATCGTGTCGTGTCATATCGTGTTGTGTCATATCGTGTCGTGTCATATCGTGTCGTTTCATATCGTGTCGTGTCACATCGTGTCTCGTGTGCGTCGTGTCATATCGTCGTGTCGTGTCGTGTCCGTTGCGTCGTGTCATATCGTGTCGTGTCATGTCGTTGTGTCGTGTCATATCGTGCCGTCATATGTCACGTGCGTGTCATATCGTGTCGTTATATCAGCGTGTCATATCGTGTCGTGTCATATCGTGTCGTTTCATATCGTGTCGCGTCATCGCGTCGTGTCATATCGTATCGTGTCATAACGTGTCGCGTGTCGTGTCGTGCCGTGTCGTCGGGTCGTGTCGCGTCGTGTCGTGTCGTTATGCAGCGCGTTGAGTCGTGCCGTGTCGTGTCGTGTCACTGACAGCCGTGGACACGGCGTTAATGAAAGTCGTGTTGCGTCGCGTCGCGTCGTGTAAATTCGCGTCGCGTCGTGTCGCGTCAAAGTGTCGTGTCGTGTAGTGTCATTATGACAGGTGGAATCAAAGTAAATTAAAGTAAATTAAAGTAAATTAAAGTAAATTAAATTAAAGTAAAGTAAATAAATTAAAGTAAAGTAAAGTAAATTTAAAGTAAATAAAGTAAAGAAAGTAAAAATTAAAGTAAAGTAAAGTAAAGTAAAGTAAAGTAAATCAAAGTAAAGTAAATTAAAGTAAATTAAAGTAAATTAAAGTAAATTAAAGTAAATTAAAGTAAATTAAAGTAAAGTAAATAAATTAAAGTAAATTAAATTAAAGTAAAAGTAAAGTAAAGTAAAGTAAAGTAAAGTAAATTAAAGTAAAGTAAAGTAAATTAAAGTAAAGTAAATTAAAGTAAAGTAAAAGTAAAGTAAATTAAGTCCCCTACTCAGATTTGAGTGTATGGCAATCAGGAGTAGAGTCCGTAGTGTTCTAGGCATACGGCACAATGTGGCACAGTGTGGTAGTTTGCCATTGCTTTCTACGCCACCTTTACTTTCGCCGAGTCTGAACAGGGTCGACAGGAGGGCCAGATAAATTTACCTGGACTGGGAATCAAACTCCAGCCTCCTAAGTGGTAGTCACACGCTCTACCGACTGAGCTACTGGAGCCTCCTGGGCTAGCGACTCAAGCACTTACATTATTTACGCCTGGTTGCATCCATCCTGCTCACTCATAGGCATACTGAAAAAAATGCAAACATCCCATTTCTATGTCACTTGACTGTCAGCTCAGCTTCTTAAGAATAAAATCTTTGAGTAACGTCTACCCGCTACCCCCCCTCGCCTCCGTCTCCTCCTGGTCCAGGTAGGTGAATCGACACCTAGTCCCATCGGATACGGACGATAAAAAGAGGTCCCGTTTGCAGAAAGATCACAACACTCTGTGGCTGTCATCCACAAAGATCCATTTGCTATTGGCTGTTTACAGGCCAGTCCTGGCAGAATTTAAAAATCCTACCAAAAACCTCCGAGATCATTTCCTAGCTGTGGGTGTGGCTAACATTAACTAAAATCAAGCTTCTTCAGAGGCTAACGTGTCATTAAATTATTTTCTGTGTTTCCTTTCAAAACTTGTTATTATTGCTGCAATCTCTTTGTGTTCAGTACCATTGGTAATAATAATATGATAATATACATGTACACTTTGTGACAACAAAGCAAAAACATGGAATGAAATAAGAATTGATTATTATACAATATAATATCCCTACCATTAGTTCACCTTACCATCACATTGATTCAGTAAGTTGCACTTGCAGTTATTCGCTGTGCGCTACAGGGAAAAGTGGCTAATATTACAATTTATTTAAAGAGTCATTCAACGCCATTGAAAAACGAGAGCGACAGGCAGCAATTTTGTAGATTTTGAACACATAGGAAATTGAGACCTTTGAATACTTGTAAATTGTAGTATTTGTTTGTTTGTGTGTGCGTGTGTGATTTGAAAACGAGAGCAGCAGGCGCACTTATGAGAGTAGAGAGAGAGAGAGAGAGAGAGAGAGAGAGAGAGAGAGAGAGAGAGAGAGAGAGAGAGAGATAAAGGGAGAGGGTGGAGAGAGAGAGAGAGAGAGAGAGAGAGAGAGAGAGAGAGAGAGAGAGAGAGAGAGAGAGAGAGAGAAAGAGGAGAAAGAGGGAGAGAGGAGAGGAGAGAGAAAGAGAGAGAGAGAGACAGACAGACAGACATCAGACAGATAGACAGGCAGAGACACAGACAAAGGGTGTGTAATACGATTAGGGAAATAAATATGAGTATTTTTTTAGCGCTAATAGCTTTCTTTCTTTCTCAAATCAAACATTGTCGCTAAAGAGAATGGACACATCAATTTGAAGAACGCAGAAAATACGGTAATGGTTTGGATGGAAAGTACGCCTTCGGTGAAGAAACAACAATCACCATTTACGGGACTTGTCGTTTATCATTACAATTATAGATGATAAGACCAAATTATAGAGATAGACCCTTGCCAGTACATCACCCTTTTTTTTATATAGATGAATAATTATAAGCCATTGACATCATTATATTTGCATCGATAGTGTACGCTGTTCGTAATTCAGTCGCTTTCCCATTTTGCCCCCCCTGGTCTTAGACGAACACATTCATTGTAATTATTGTAGAACACGAATATTTGGATTATATCTGAGAAATAACTATGCAATTATTGTACATATTGGTTTATATCGCTCTCTCTCTCTCTCTCTCTCTCTCTCTCTCTCTCTCTCTCTCTCTCTCTCTCTCTCTCTCTCTCTCTCTCTCTCTCTCTCTCTCTCTCTCTCTCTCTCTCTCTCTCTCTCTCTCTCTCTCTCTCTCTCTCTTTCTTCCATTTCAGCATAATATTAGTTTGATAAGCAAGACCAAACCTGCTTGGTTCATTGCATTGATAGTGATAGTGATGGACTCAAGTCCCACTCGTTTAGCTAAATCTTTTCAGTACCGGGTAGATCTAGATCTAGATCTAGTGTCTTTTTATGCGCGAGCGTATCCATTATCTGTCTTTAGATTGTTTTTTTTCTTTCTTTTTTTCAGCATTTTACAAGCTCTTTATCGTCAACCAAATGGATATGGCAAAGATAGGTCTCGCATTCATTGAGTCTTTCCCCAATGTCTCTTCAAAAAACTCAGTGGATCTTCTGAAATCTAGGCTGAATGAGACTCATTTTTCGGTGGAGGAATTCTCGATACAAACCGGAAATAGGCTTGTAAGTGGCGAACTACTTTACGTTTTCATTATCATCAATTACGTCATTCTTTGCGTCAGTGTTTCTTGTGTGGAATCATGGCCAACAGTATCAATATCCTCGTATTCTTTCGACTAGGTTTTAAAGAGACTTATTAATATCAGCTTTTTTGGAATGGCTGTTTCCGACTTGGTTCTAGAAGTAATGACTCTCTGGGTTTCCCTGTGCTTTAACCCATGGTTTGAAGGCGCAGACGTTCCCGCCGCGGAAGCTTTTTCCTACGCGGGCGCGTGGGTGCAGGTGATCACTACGCGAGTCACCGGTTGGATCACGGCCTTCGTCACCTTCGAGCGATGTCTCTGCGTGGCTATGCCGCTGAAGGTCAAGGACATCATTTCCCCAGCGCGAACCACGGCAGCGATCGCGTCCATTTTCGTCGGGGCCATCGTCTGCGTGGTCCCAGTCTACTTCACTTTCAATGTTGGCAAAGTTTTTGAGCCGAAATTCAATCACTCAGTAGTTTCATTAGTCTATCTTGAAGGCAGGGAAGACCTCCAGAGCGCCATGTTTTATATCAACAACGTCGTCTCCCTGACCTCTTTCACTGTTGTCGTCGTCTGCACCACGACTTTAAGCGCCAGCATCACCCGAAGCGCTAGATGGCGCAGGGAAGCGTCTTCTTCGTCTGCTCTCACTCTCAAGGGAGACAACAACGACAGCATCAGCAAAGTGAGAGACCGGAAGATCATCAAGCTGGTGACGTCAATCGCTGGAATCTACATCGTTTGCTACACACCAACGATAACCATTTTCGTCTGGATGGTCGAAGATTCAGAATTTTCTTTCTCGGGTAGTTATCGCAATCTGTTTCTCCTTTTAACTTCGTTTGCATTTCTGTCCGAGAGCGTGAATTCCACCCTGAATATTTTTATTTATTACATCATGAGTTCTAGGTACAGAGATACCTTCCGCTCGATTTTCTGCAAGACTAACAATTGATTTGAATTGATTTTTGCTCTGATTTGATTTTATCCACATCCACAATTAATGTGATCTTGAAGTTTTGGTAAGATTATATTTTTCACTTTGCCCGACAGCCCTGTTTTCAACCAAGGAGATATTTAATGTGCCCAGTGTTGTGATCTGCGCATCGGCCCTCATTTTTATCGTCCGTCTCTGATGGGACTAGGTGTTGATCTACATACCTAGACCAGGGGGAGAGGTGGCGTTTACTCACAACAAAACAGAACTCGAGGAACTTTTCAACCGTTGGGGCTTGAACCCACGACCTTTGGTTGAGCGGGTTTCATCTTACCTCCGGATCACCGAGTGCTTGCAGAATGGAATATAAAAATAAATGCTCAAAAGACACCAAAAGTTGATGGCATTGGCATTGGGTTTTTTTTAAAGCATTAAGTCAACAACTTGTAAAGTGTCATTAACTTTTAATATAGATTCTTCTATTTAAACGTTTGTATATTTCCTATGACTGCATCCTGTTATTATTGTCCCATCTCTTTAATAGTTTATTTATTTATACTGTCTGCATCCGGGCTGCTGTGTTATTATACTGTATGCTCCCTCGGGGAATTGAGAAGGACTTTGAATGAAATGGCCCGCTAGGAGGGGGGGTACATTTTAGTGATGCATGGTCGGTGAGCCTGTACTTGTGTGGGGATACGGACTACATCCATCTTTTATCTTTTAGATAGATAGCGGCCAAAATAATTGTATCACAGTTGGAAATAAAAGTCACCGGCCTAGATAGTGATACACCCGCTGCCTATCACACAATCAAACAAGATGAAATTATGGAGAAAAAAATGAAATCTATATTTGATGAAGATGATGTCCGACTTGTACCATTTCTGCTCAGTGACACAAACAATACATGTAAAAATGAAATGGGCCAATAGCAACAGATTACATGTAACCTATTTGTAAGCAACATTGGGACTCCTAAGGAGACAGTTTTAACCCCGTCTACACGAACAAATTTGAGAAAATTCTCCAACCGTCGACAGGGCTTGAACTTGAACACACGACCTTGGAGTTGAGAGGCCGATGCCTTGCCTCTGGACCACAGGGTCTCCGAACCACGAAGTGTGGAGATCAAGAAACATATTGAGGACAGCCATAAAGATTAGGATTTTCAATACGAGCGTCAAGGTCATCCCTCTACACGGATCGGAAACTAAAAAACTAACGAAAGAGACGTTCAATAAGCTGTAACTAGTGTAACCATTCGTCGCTGCCTAAGAAGAAACATTCTTAAGTTAACTAGTAGCAACCCCCCCCCCCCCCCCCCCCCCTTGGGATGTGGGATTGCCACAGCCGTTTGAGTGGAAAAATTAGCGCATGGTAAAGGGAAAAGCCAAGATTTTGACTAGGGCAGAAAAAGGACTGTATAACTGTGATAAGTGATACTAGACATATAAAACCATACATTTTCTGACAGCTGATAACATGAGGCATTAATATTTTGATATTAGATATAAATTTAGTTAATTGATTAATTGTCTTTAGACCAAGAAGGAAAAATGGGGATTTATTCCTCTGATAACTCTATCTCGACATCTAGGTCATTATGATTCGTCAATTCATTCATGAATGACATTTAACTAGGGCCACTGTTGTCAGTTTACATCACCAACTGTCCAACAACACTCAGATCACTTAGATCAAATATCTTCATTGTGTTGACAAACAATGAAACGTTAAACAAAAGGGTGTGATTACACAGTGAACACTACTCAGTGAAGTGCATCGCTTCACTGATTGATGACAAGACCTCTAGCGACGCTATGAGCTTAAAATAAATGATGTTTTCATTGGCTGTTACTTCACTATATACTTGAGTATTTACTGCGTCATTTTACCTTTACCATTATAGAAGGCCAGGGTCTATGACCTTTATATAGGGCCGTGGCTCTTCCCGGTCAAACATGGTACGCTCTATATATAGGGCCGTGGCTCTTCCTGGTTCAATGATGGCATGCCCTTTATCATATAGGGCCGTGGCCTTTAGACGGTTGATCCACTGTCCTGATACCGGTACAAAAAGAAATGAACACCTGCTCTAGGCAAATACAAAGCAACGGCATGGGTTTATATAGAGATGGAAATCAAAAGAAGGAGATTGATCGGGCACATTGTGAGGACGACGCCAGGAACGTTACAATATAAAACCTATAACAAGATAAAACCTAAAATAGAACTCACAGAGGAAAAAAGAAAGGTAGACCAAGATCCACAGGGAGGAACGATAAAGACGGGACAGATTATGGACAAAGTAGAGGTGAAGACCATACATACCTCAGGGTAGCGGAAGATGGAAGGCTCTAGGCCTACTTGATGGCCAATACCATAGTTTTTATGGTCTTTGCCAATACCACAACCAGGATGGAATGGCTGATGAGGATGATGATCCACTCTCTGTCTCTCTCTCTCTCTCTCTCTCTCTCTCTCTCTCTCTCTCTCTCTCTCTCTCTCTTTCTCTCTCTCTCTCTCTCTGTATATTATCACTGTCTCTGCTTCCTTTTCTGTCTCTCTATGTCTGTCTATTTCTCTTGTGTTCGTCCGTAAAACATATAATATATATATGTGTGTATATTTTATATTAAACGTTACGGGAGAAAGGGCTTATCTTCTACTAGATATCTAGGCCTAGGTAGAAACTAGATTCAAACTTCAAACAGTTCTTTTTACTCTCTACTGCGACACCGATGAAAATGCCGCTGTACATGCGGCTTCTTTGATTCCACAGCCAATACTATTTCCGTTTTCCGGCGAAATCGAAACTCGAATATTGTGTGAGGAAAATTCGAGACTTCAACCAACCAAGTTGATCACGTTCCAATTTCACCAGATCATCTAGACCCTAAATCTAGCTCTAACACACCGAGAGACCAGAGTTTCTTCTTTTCGTGTGACGACTGACTGAATATACTGAAATGGCTTCTTTAAACGAGGTAAGCATTCATTTGTTTCCCAACAGTTTCAAACGATCCTGCCGGCCAGAATAAAATTGTAAAAGTTTGCACCTTGAGACCTATCACCTCCAATAAAAATCTACTTGGACTCGACCAAGATTGAAGATGATTATAAAATTCACAGAAGTGTTGCCAAACGTCCCGCATTGTGCGGGACAGTCCCACATTACCGCCGTCCGTCTCGCATACACGCGTCACCTGTCCCGCAAATCTGACTTTCTCAACTGTTTAACTTTCAGCGGAAACCCACAATGCATCGTACATTCATGTACCTGTACAATACTATGTACCTGAGCTGTACTGTTATATTACTAATGAAAATGTACAGTTTATAATGGAGCATTGCCTTCTTGTAAAAAAGACGGCATAATCATATCTCTCTCTCTCTGTTTCTCTCTGTCTCTGTCTCTGTCTGTCTGTCTGTCTGTCTGTCTGTCGTCTGTCTCTCCTCTCTCTCTCTCTCTCTCTCTCTCTCTCTCTCTCTCTCTCTCTCTCTCTCTCTCTCTCTCTCTCTCTCTCTCTCTCTCTCTCTATCTATCTCTATCTCTCTCTATCTCTCTCTCTCTCTCATAATACAAGAACTAATATTTTATATAATAACATCGCGATCAGTGCAGACGCATGTAGCATTGTATTTAGAATATATGCGGCCTTCGATAGTATTAATAATATTTTTTTAGACAAATGTTCCGCTGTGTACGAGACTTCCACACACAGTACCAAGAGTTTTCTCGCCCCGCTGGTGAGGCTGTCGCGCTTGACCATGATGTACCTGTGATTATTGTGACTCTTAATGATCTTTGTTGAGTTAAATGACAGAGCAAATAATTCATTTTGTTATTGTTATTGTCATCGTGTTTAGACTGCATTGTTTACTAACAGCATCTATTACAGCCTACTTTTATTGAACATGAAAAGGAATAATACTGTAGTTGGCCGATAACTAATGAAGAGGAATATGAAAGATCTGATACTAAGATAATAGATATAATATAAAAACAGGAACAGGCTGAGAAATCTTCAGTTTGCCCACCCTTCATAAGCAACAAGGAGTCATAGAAGCACTAAACAATGCTTAAAAACGAAACTGAGTCAATGGCGCAACGACCCATTGCAATTTCCATCAACAGAGCAAGCCTCATAGTAACAATAAAAAGAAAAGGACAAAAAGAAAGAAGAAAATGAAATACAACTGTAAGAGAGGAGAGAGAGGGATAGAAAAGGAGAGAGCGAGGAAGATAAAGAAAACGGATAGAAAAGAGGGAGAAAATGAGAGAGAAAGAGAGTCAGATAGAGAGAGAGAGAGAGAGATGAGGTAACATATAGACAGGGGAGGGGGAGACTACATGGCTGCATGGTCAGGCTTTACTTCCAGTCATTCAATAATAGCGTGGCTGGCTATGTCGAATATTATGTAGTAGAGTTTCAATGAACAATTTTTATTTTTACAGGAAGCATGTTCATCCTCACATCTAAATTATCTAAATAAAATGATGGAACAATATGTTTAAAAGGGAAATGTCCAACCGCCTTTTCTAATCCCTGGACCGAGTCCAGTGTGCATAGGTAACACATTCCCATGATGAAAGAAACAGGCCCCTCCCGGTTTATTTACTGCTTTCACAAATGTGTGCCGCCCCAGCTGCGGCAACGCGCTTCAACCCAAACCTAACACCTGTCCTCAGCAAAATGCTTCCCATGCTTTTGAAAACTCCCTCCCTACCCAATGTCTATCACTAACTAGTATCACCCTCTCTTCTCCTTTACAATGACATGAATGGTCATCTTCTGTATTGTTTCTATTCCCTTCCTACACTTCAATAATAATCCTCCTACTCCCAAACAGCCCCCACCCCTTACGCAATCCAGTGGTTTTCTTCATCTTTCCCCCACTTCTCGGTGTAAGCTTCCTTCTTAGTCCTGTCTACACAGTAGGAAGATAGACTTGTAGTTTCTAATGCCTATTACACTTCAAATAGCCCCCTTTCCTCTTGCCCAGATACCACATGTTATCATGACCATGTGAAATGATTTGTTTGAGAGATCAAAGTCCCTTTGTTGCTGGTCGCTGGACTCAGATGAAAGCTTCGACTTTCCCTTGTACTTTCAACACACTCCAATCTGTTCATTCTTATATGTAAGAAAGAGGTGGAGATATATATTTGACACATACATACATGTGAAGTTTGACAATATAACCATCAACACGATGCTCACCTTGATTGGTCAACCCCTGAACATGGTTTCTTTCTATTGACTGAAGGTCACACGTCCTCCATTCAGGCTGACCTTAGGTGTGCAATGTTATTGGCCACTGATATATTTTGTTTCAAGTATCAATCACTATTTCTTACTTGTGGGTGGAGCTTGTTACTTCAGCAATTGACATTCTGTCCAGAAGTTGCGTCGGTCATATGAAGATTTTTAAGAGTCTTGGTTTTGTCCACTTTGCAGAGAGTCCACAGCCTGCATTTGAGGCACACAGCTCCTGTGTGTTTTTGTATATATTAGATCTCTTTATTTAAGAAATATAATCGAGTGTGTGTTTTGACTTGGAAATGAACTAGACCACTTTCACCCCTAAATAGAAGAATAGACTTTCTCTGTTTGGCGTGGGTTGATCAGAGTGATTGGTCAAAATAGAGGCATTTCTTAAAACCTTGAGTGCGCTGCAGTGGAGTTATATACGGGACCCGCCATCAACGTTTTGTCTTGCTGGAAGGCCAGGAGTTAAGCAAATGTACGGGACCCGTCATTAGCGTAGGTATGTGTGCTTAGAGTGATCAGCGGGAGGCAAATATTCGGGACCCGCTTGATAAGGGTTAAGGTAGCTGGTCTTGTATTGGGGAAACTGAAAAGTAAAAAGCTAGCAACGGTTTATCTCTATGATTCTACTTTTACACAATTCAATGTAAAGTAATGAGACAACCGAGGTTGCCCAATTGTCTCAGTTGCTGGTCTATGTTCGATTTGTTGGATCGACTTCAAGTCACACAAAAACACACGATCTGCTTACGATGTAATATGAGTACAAAGTTACATTGTACTATCGCAATAGTACATGATGTTCATAATATGTGCAGTATTCACTGTCTAGCTAGAGAGTGGAACATGTCTGAAAACAGGCGTTGTAGCTGTACCGTAGTGCTGTGAGCGGGTAATCATGACGACACTGGTTCAAGCCCCACGGCTGACACAAGTGCAGGTGGGTTTTTTTCACAACATTGTACTCTTATGAAAGGTACTTCACTCTTCTTTCCTCGCTTGACTCAGGTGTGAATGTGTACCCAGCTATAGGTAGAGAAACTTCTTGTCAGAGTGCTAGTATGCAAAGCCTAGCAGGCTTGCGTACTGTATGCTCCCCCCGGGAGTTGAGGACTTTGAATGACATGGCCTGTTGGGGGATAAATGATGTACAGTCGGTGAGCCTGCACTTGTGCCAGGATACGGACTATGAATCAATCTTTGCCTTTATCTTTTATCTGTATCATGATCTCTTTTTCTCCTCTGTAACAGCTGAAACTCGACTTGGACGAATTTGAGAATCTTCTGAAATCATCAAAAAGGTTGAAAGTTCAAAGCTTTCTGACCAGCGAAATTGATCAGTTGAGACAGCGGGTTTCAAAGTTGGAAGCAAAAGCAGCGGTTGCTAATGGAACCGATGGGAAAGTACACAAGCAAGGCTATCAGGAGAAAATCTCAGATTACGGTAAGTCAGTTCCATCCCCAGAGTTGAGCGTAGGAGAGTCCTGATTTCTTGTTTTGGTATACAGCATAGACCGTTATATATTCAAAGCAAAAAGAACAACTGTAAATTCAGAGCCTTTAAGCAGTAACTTCTGTTTTCATCACATTGTGTATGTATGGCACAGCATTGATTTTGATTTATTTGATCCACATCCGAAGCTAAGAACTTAAAGGTGACCTCTGTGTGTTTCGGTAGGATTTTTTTATTTTGCCCAGCCAGCCAAGGGATACGGCAAATCGTCCATAGCCACCCGAAATGGGCGGGTAGGTCTGAATAATCGTCTTACATTCTTGAGCCAATGACTCGAAATGACAGCAATTTCAGTGCAAATGGCAGTGTTTGAATTTATATGAAATTTAACAAATGTTTTAAATTTCACTGAATTCTGTTTGCAGTTCTGCTATCGTGCCAACTGCACTAAAACATTGAAATTCATCTTTGATTTATCAAAAAGGGTTGAAAATTATAGATTTTACGCAAGAAATTAGATTTGGTACACATATTCCGAAGGATTTGTAAAGCTTTTGCAGACCTCGTTTATCCCAATTTAATCGGTACTGCCCAACATACAACTACAGTTGCTGCGTGGACGGTATTGTTCGGTATATTCACTTTCAGTGTGCGATTTTTGTTTTTCATCGACCAGACCTGGATGCTGTACCTATATCCAAGATTCGTGTCAAACTTAAATTATAAGTAATGTGGTATCGATTCTATGCGATATTTTGTTCTCTTCGTTCATTATTCAGAGTACTCGTGCTGTACTCATTCAAGACTCAAAATTCTTATTATGAGAGATCAGTCAACATCTCGGCAGTGGACCGCAGAATCCAGACTGTTGATTGATTGGATGTCAGGGTTCTTGATTTTCAAACTTTGTAATTTTCATGTGGCTTTCTCCTAAGTGGTGTCAGTGACTTATGAAGCTTGGCCTGACGTTGTGTTCCTTGGGAAAGGCACTTGACATGTTTGATTTCCACTCGACTTAGTGCACATGGGTTCATGTACTAGTAGCATGGGTGTAAAAACCTGCATCAGACTAGCGTCCTGTCTGTTTTGATTTATACTACGGTAACCAGGATAAGCTTCAGCCCTAGGGCTGTAATGGCCTTGAAAGAACTTTACTACTTGTTTGCTTTCTTGATTAATAAATAATTCTCCCATTATCTTTATAATGCTTTCTGTCCATTCACAGGATGGGATCAGTCAGACAAATTCATGAAACTGTGCTTTCTGGACAGTTTGAGTTCTATAACAGACGAATGTCAGCTCACAATTTACAGACAAATTCATGAAACCGCATTTATGGCTGCCAACCTGGACAGTTTGAGTTTAGTATCATGGCTGCCAATGTCAGTACCCAAAAAGCATATTTAGTATCATGACAAGTAAGTCTTGCATTTTAGTATTGGCTGCCAACAGTTCCATATTTAGCATCATGGCTGCCAACCAGCATATTTAGTATCATAAAAAGTATTTAGTATCATGGCTGCCAACCAGTACCCAAAAAGCATATTTAGTATCATGGCTGCCAACCAGTACCAAAAAGCATATTTAGCATCATAGCTGCCAACTAGTACCCAAAAAGCATATTTAGTATCATGGCTGCCAACCAGTACCCAAAAAGCATATTTAGTATCATGGCTGCCAACCAGTATGCAAAAAGCATATTTAGTATCATGGCTGCCAACCAGTACCCAAAAGCATATTTAGTATCATAGCTGCCAACCAGTATGCAAAAAGCATCATTTACCCAAAAAGCATATTTAGTATCATAGCTGCCAACCAGTACCCAAAAGCATATTTAGCATCATAGCTGCCAACCAGTACCCAAAAGCATATTTAGCATCAGAGCTGCCAACCAGTACCCAAAAAGCATATTTAGCATCATAGCTGCCAACCTGTATGTAAAAAGCATATTTAGTATCAGCTGCCATCAAAGCATATTTAGTATCACAGCTGCTAACTAGTATGCAACATATTTAGTATCACAGCTGCCAACCAGTATGCACAGACATATTTAGTATCATAGCTGCCAACCAGTATGCACAAAGCATATTTAGCATCATAGCTGCCAACCAGTATGCACAAAGCATATTTAGCATCAGAGCTGCCAATCAGTATGCACAAAGCATATTTAATATCATAGCTGCCAATCAGTATGCACAAAGCATATTTAGTATCACAGCTGCCAACCAGTATGCACAGACCATATTTAGTATCATAGCTGCCAACCAGTATGCACAAAGCATATTTAGTATCATAGCTGCCAACCAGTATGCAAAAAGGCATATTTAGCATCAGAGCTGCCAATCAGTATGCAAAAAGCATATTTAATATCATAGCTGCCAATCAGTATGCACAAAGCATATTTAGTATCACAGCTGCCAATCAGTATGCACAAAGCATATTTAGTATCATAGCTGCTAATCAGTATGCACAAAGCATATTTAATGTCATAGCTGCCAATCAGTATGCACAAAGCATATTTAATGTCATAGCTGCCATGATAATTCAAGTTAAATTATAATCAATGTTTTCTGACTTTTTCTGGAAATCGTGGGAAGTTGGGATTTAGCAGGAGGCTACCCGCGTAGTTTTTAAAGAATTTTTATTTATGCATGAACTTTGCACTCTTTTACCTGCACACCATATTTAGTTCTGTAACAGTAAAGGTTTGACATCAAGCTGCCAACCTGTATGATAGGCCTTTCTTCTTATCCATTCACCATTCCACTCGTCTTACATCTTTACTTTCTGTTTCCGCTCAATTCACACCATCGGATCACTGCTTATGGTGGAGAGGGTGAATTTCAGTCTGTCTAAGTTTTTTTCTTCTTCACATTCTGACTTGGCAGTTGTAACAAAGCGTTTTAGCCCCTCAGTCCTCCTACTTCTTTCCTTTCAATCAGTTTCGCCCATCTCCCGTCTTGCTCTTACTTCTTAATTCATCCATCCCGAGATCACCACAGACATCGTTGGATGAAGTAAATTCCAGCTGCCATTAATTGAACAAACGAATTTGCTTTCGTCATGTTCGGTACATTCTTATTCTTGTTGCAACGTCCAATTCAGGTCGGTGACTGTCCAGGTGCAGTTCCCACACAAGTGTAGCACGTTGAACATTGTCAGGCTGTGTGAAGACATTTCACCCAAGGACTCGTATATCAAGGTAAGTAACTCTTTGTCGGGCTGTCAAAATGATTGTTGAGAGAATTGTGTGTGGTGCGATTTTCTTTTCTCGTTGGAAAACAGTTGGATTTTTTTAAAGTGGGAAATGATATTGAATAATATTAAATCCATATACACAACTAAGGTGACTGCAAGGTTTTTTGGTTGGGATAGGATTTTTGAAAAGATTTGCTCAGATTGCCCTGTAACCAGCCAAGGGATCTTTTAAATTCACAGTGTCGTGATATGCATGCAGGACCTCCTTGTTATTATCCATCCCCGACAGGTACAGGTGTCAATCTTGGACCAGTGGGGTGGGTTTCCTATGGAAATATGTCGAGAAAATTCTTCACCCCACAAACTTTTGGTAAAGAGGCTGATAACATGGCCACAATAACACTGACAGCATCGGACACAACCAAATCTAGACCTAGGTTTCCTACAAGAGGATCCACCACATTCCATGTTTTCTTTACTGTTATCTTGCCAGCATAATCGCGTGAACACTTTTACTTTGTTTACTACATGTAGTTGTATATATTATATTATAAAAAAGCATGCCCGGAGACAGGATGGATTTATGATAATAGCCGGGTCTCTCAAACTTTGAATGTGGTAAACTCAGAAGCTATTGTATCGGGTAAAGGTGATATTCAAGTGGACGTTAATTAGATCGGTACTTGGGTTTCCCACACAAGTGTATCACGTAGGAATTGATACTTGGGTTTTGCATGCTTTATATCGTAGGAATCGATACTTGGGTTTCGCTGTCAAAATTATCGTTGGAATCGATACTTGGGTTTCGCTGGATTTTTTTAGGAATCTATACTTGGGTTTCGCTGGATTTTTATCGTAGGAATCGATACTTGGGTTTTGCAGGCTTTTCATCGTAGGGCGTTTATTGTAAAGACCGGAAATCGATGATTTAGATCTAGTAACAATAAAAGATTTCTCCGGTCACAAACAAACCTGTCTTTTTCCAATCAATTCAAATGTTGATTTGATCCAATAGTTCATTCGCTAAGGACCTAACCAAGATACCTACGTGTGAAGTGGTGGATGCAGTGGTTCCTGAGTTTACAGCAATGAAGAGCTAGAGAAAGTCAGCTTTATTTATAATATAGAAAATTCTTACCCCACCAAACTTTTGGTAAGAGGCTGATAACATGGCCATATATTATATAGATATGTGCCCAGTTTCAAAACTTTTAAGATTGGTTAGTGGCATGGTGAACAAGGCAATGTTCTCAAATTTCCTATTATTTATTACAAGGATTTTTCCATATCCTTTTTAAACATGTTTGTAGGGTATAGGTGATTCTGTTGACTAATTGATATATATATAGAGAGAGAGAGAGAGAGAACATGCATGCTTAGAACGGCATCCACCGATGGTTACAATGGGACTTAGTGCCGACGAAAAATGCATGCAGTCTATCAAGGGGAAAAATGTACACCACCGCATGCAGTCTATCAAGGAAAAAATCATTCTTATCGGTGTGAAACGCTCTAACATTTTAAAAGATATAAAGATAAGAAAGAAGATTTGGATTGGTGCTCTCCTTTGACACTCCCCGTAGGCCTACCTTTTGGTCTTTACCTTGGGTTTTAGCATTGTCTACTGGTCTAGATATTCTCTTTTCATTCATTCTGTTTACATGCCCAAACCATCTCAGTTGATTTATTTCGATCTTAGTTTTTAATACCATCTGCTTTGGTTTGATCTCTTATTGTTGTCTTTCTGATTTTGTCTCTTTTCATTTTCGCTATACAGCTCTTCTGAGATATTTCATTTCAACTGCCTGTATTCCAGGCCATTTTGGTTTTTTGTTGACCTACAAATTGATATCAATATAATCATGTTGGCATTTTCCTAATTGATATAATAAATATCTTTTTTCATGTTACAATTACAGAAAAAGTCAGATTACGTCCTTGTCATGCTGAAAAAGGCTAATGTTGGCAAAACGTGGAGCTCGGTCACGGAACAAAAGAAAAAGGTCCAGGAGGCGAAGGACACCAAGTGAGTTGCTGTCCCTTCTCTTGCTTCCATGGGGGGGGGGTGTCTAGAATTTTTTATTTTTTATTTGACCTTCATTGTAGTGAGTGAGTAGCTCAGTGCATCAGTCACCAATGAGGCAGTCGATTCCCAATCCGAGTGATTTTCTGACCCTCCTGTCGACCCAGCAGTGGGCAGCTAAGTCTATTCATAACCAGACTCGGTGAAAGTAAAGGTGTCATGGACAGCAATGGCTTCCACATCAAGCCATTCCACATCAAGCCGTACATCCAAAGTAAAGGTTGGACAGCAATGGCAGACTTCCACACACCGTATGCCTCATTGACTACTGTCAAAAGACATCAAAAGTAAAGTGGACATGGACAGCAATGGCAGACTTCCACATCAAGCCATATGCCTTATTGGTCAGTACTGTCAACGTTCCCTTTGACACCCAAAGTAAAGGTGTCATGGACAGCAATGGCAGACTTCCACATCAAACCTGTATGCCTTATTGGTCACTGGCAGACTTCCACATCAACCGTATGCCTCATTGGTCACTGTCAACACCCCTTTGACACCCAAAGTAAAGGTGTCATGGACAGCAATGGCAGACTTCCACATCAAGCCGTATGCCTTATTGGTCACTGTCAATGTTCCCTTTGACACCCATAGTAAAGGTGTCATGGACAGCAATGGCAGACTTCCACATCAAGCCGTATGCCTTATTGGTCACTACTGTCAACGTTCCCTTTGACACCCAAAGTAAAGGTGTCATGGACAGCAATGGCAGACTTCAATCAAGCTGTATGCCTTATTGGTCTGTCACATCAAACACCCAAATTAAAGGTGTCATGGACCTTAATGGTCATCAAGCTACCTGTCAACGTTCCCTTTGACACCCAAATTAAAGGTGTCATGGACAGCAATGGCAGACTTCCACATCAAGCTGTATGCCTTATTGGTCACTGTCAATGTTCCCTTTGACACCCATAGTAAAGGTGTCATGGACAGCAATGGCAGACTTCCACATCAAGCTGTATGCCTTATTGGTCACTGTCAACGTTCCCTTTGACACCCAAAGTAAAGGTGTCATGGACAGCAATAGCAGACTTCCACATCAAGCCATATGCCTTATTGGTCACTACTGTCAACGTTCCCTTTGACACCCAAAGTAAAGGTGTCATGGACAGCAATGGCAGACTTCCACATCAAGCCGTATGCCTTATTGGTCACTACTGTCAACGTTCCCTTTGACACCCAAAGTAAAGGTGTCATGGACAGCAATGGCAGACTTCCACATCAAGCCGTATGCCTTATTGGTCACTGTCAATGCTCCCTTTGACACCCAAAATAAGAAGCACTGGTCAACCATATCCTGAAGAATTACGTGTCATTTTTTTGTACACAGAGAAGTGGCATCAGTTGCTGAGTGGTTGGGCTGCCGGACTGGAGATCACGAGGTCCCAGGTTCGAATCCTGACAAAAGCCAGGCCCGATGTTGTGTCCCTTGAGAGAGACACTTTTTTAACAAGTATTTCCCCACTCGACCTAGGCGCAGAATGGAGGGATGAGAGAGAGAGAGTGTGAAAATAGTAAGCCTAGTAATAGTAGTAGTGGTACCGGTACATGTAGTAGGAGTACATGTGTGATGCTGGAGGTAGTACTTAGATCTAGATTCTAAATATTTCTCGTTTGTTGTCTGATGAAGGGTTATACCCGAAACATCACGTGTTTGTTCTGTCTTTATTAGTGGAGTTGTCACTTATTGTCATATTTCGCCGTAGTAGGAGTAGTGCACCTGCAGACCTTTAGGATTCAAGATTTCAAGTTTGACCATGCGCTTGCTTTCTTGTTGTTTTTTCAAGAATCATGCCTCATTTACCAATGTACTGATGCTTCTTTGATTTGAGCTCATCTTTTAACATCCGAGACCCAAGTCCAAAGTTGGTGGATAGCGGGTGCTACTAGTATGTTAGGTTCTTTTTCTTTCCTTTTCCTTTTTTATTTTATTTATCTTTAAATATCTCTTTTTTTCTTCTCATCGGAGATCAATGTATATATGTTTTGAGGAGATAAAATTCAATAAAAACAAAACAAATTCCAACTGACATCCACGCCCTTTACCAATCATGCCCCATTAAAGGAGATAACTCACCCATGTTGACATTTTTTTTTAAACTACTATATTTTTTTTTAGCTTGAATTAGAATATTTTCATTCCAAGAGCAACAGGTCTGCACCTGTTAGTATCGCACTATAGTAGGTAGCCATCGTTGAGATAGATAAAGAGAGGGGGGGGGGTTGAACATATGGGAATATTGAGTAAAATGTCATATTGAAGGATGTGATTGTCCCCCATCCCTATTGAAGGATGTGATTTGATTTACCCACATCCACAACTAAGGTGATCTCAGGCTTTTGATGTGATTTGATTTACCCACACCCACAACTAAGGTGATCTCATGCTTTTTGATGTGATTTGATTTACCCACATCCACAACTAAAGTGATCTCAGGGTTTTTGATGTGATTTGATTTACCCACATCCACAACTAAGGTGATCTCATGCTTTTTGATGTGATTTGATTTACCCACATCCACTACAAGGTGATCTCAGGGTTTTTGATGTGATTTGATTTACCCACATCCACTACAAGGTGATCTCAGGGTTTTTGGTGTGATTTGATTTACCCACATCCACTTGATCTCAGGGTTTTTTGTAGGGTTTTTAATTTTGCCCGACTGCCCTGTAAACAGCCAAGGGATTTTTAACGTGCAAGGAGTGTTGTGATCTGCACGCAAGACTTCCTTTTATCGTCCGTTTCCGATGGGACTAGGTGTTTATCCACCTACCTGCACCTTGGGGGGGGGTAGATTATGCTTAGGGGAAAGGAGAAAAAGTTGGCGGGGATCAAACCCGCAACCTGTCGTTTGACAGGTTGACACTTTGCCTCTCGACTTCAAGGATTTAAAAAAAACAACTTGTATTTTATCTATAGTGTCGCGTCGTCATTGTGACATTTTTGTGTTGTTGTTTGTCAACAGGATGAAACCGGACGGCAGCAAAGAGAATCCCGAAGCCGGTCTGAACGACATGTTGAAAAAGATGTACGACGATGGGGACGATGAGATGAAACGGACAATCTCAAAGGCGTTTACGAGTCGCAGATGAAGCAACGAGACGGCCTCGAGTCCATGGCGGGATTTTGATTCCGGAGCTTTAGCTGTTCTGTATAAACGCATAAGCTGCCAACCAGTGGGGGGGGGCGCACGTATAATTTAGTACGGGGTTTTTTTTTCAGTCGTGTTTTTTAAAAACTGACTCTTTGAGTTTTTACCTTGAAAAGCATAATGTGTAATATGAGGACACCCGTAATTGTGTAATGAAAGGAAGCCCCTGAAGTCACCGGCCAGAAACTCAGAGTCAGAGTGTGTGGGGAGTCACGGAGTGCAAGTTCGGAGACAGCATCCTCCTAAGTTTGCAGAACGACTTCCACACCACTTCGCCAGAAAGGCCAGCAATGGCTAGAAACTTTGTCATTTACCTGATTAAGATGTGAGGGGGGGGGGGGGGAGTTAATTCAAATAAAAAATTATCAGTCAACGTTTTCTGGAATGTTACGTGGCGGCGAACAGAGTGCACGTTGGAGTCAGTTTACGAGGTCAGAGGTTGGCAGCTATATATATATATATATGTCTTTTTTTTCACTGTCTGTTTCTATTTGATGTGTCGACAATCCACTACAGCAATGTCGAACTCAGGAGATGAATCAAATAGGTCCTTGTTTTCTCTGATGAACTGTGTAGTAATGCAGTGTTTGTTGTTAGTGTTCCAAAGCTTTGCAGTCGCGTTGATTTTCAATTGATTGATTTAGTGTATGTATTTGTTTTGGGAGGTGTAAGTTTAGATAGATAAACGTTCATGATCAAATTGAAAAAAAAAACCAAAAGTAAAATCAAAATGAATCGCACGAGGTAAAAGCATGTTTTGTTTGTTTTAGGGGCGAGGTGTGGTAGATCCTCGTCTTTCCTTTCATTCTTTCACTTCTCGTTCATCTTACTTCACGCTGAGATCACTGCAATGGTGGACAGGATTAATTTCAATGGAACAAACAAACAAACAAACAAGGTTGGGGATGGAAAGAGGAGAAAATAAGTTTGAGGGGGTAGTTAGGCTTTGCTTTAGTTTGATTGTCTTATGGGGAATGGAAAAATTTACTTTCGGTTATTAAAGAAATACAATGACCCTGTTTCAGTCTTGTCTTGTTGTAGGTTTTTAGTGTCACACTGGTCAGTAGCTGTTTAAGGTCATTGACTGCGACAGGGCACATAGGACATTAAAGATTGTTAGTATCCTCGAAATATACCGCAGCATACGTTGGACAGGGTAGATGTTCAATGAAAAAACAAAGACGGAATGCGACCAACTAGAGTATCTGCCTACAGCATTATTGATATGATAATGATAATGATTTCCTTGTCTGCATTTTGAAACAAATATTTGTTGTCGTCATCTTTTTCTTGTCTTGTGTTGTTTTTTTTACATTAAACAAAGATACCCATGACCTTTTTGCTTTGTTTGTACGGTTCATTTTCCAATCCCGCGCAAGAGTGGTTAGTGGATGTTGCAAGGAGATTTGTGATTTGATTTGACCCATATCCACAACTTAAATTTAAGGTGATCATTGGAGGGGGGGTGTGTGTGTGCTAGGATTTGTTAAAAAATTTGCCCAGACTGCTCTGTGCTACTGGGATTAGGTGTGGATCCACCTACCTGTACCAATGGGATTAGGTGTGGATCCATCTACCTGTACCAATGGGATTAGGTGTGGATCCATCTACCTGTGTCAATGGGATTAGGTGTTGATCCACCTACCTGTACCAATGGGATTAGGTGTGGATCCATCTACCTGGACCAATGAGATTAGGTGTGGATCCACCTACCTGTACCAATGAGATTAGATGTGGATCCACCTACCTGTACCAATGAGATTAGGTGTGGATCCACCTACCTGTACCAATGGGATTAGGTGTGGATCCACCTACCTGTGTCAATGGGATTAGGTGTGGATCCACCTACCTGTGTCAATGGGATTAGGTGTTGATCCACCTACCTGTATCAATGGGATTAGGTGTGGATCCATCTACCTGGACCAATGGGATTAGGTGTTGATCCACCTACCTGTACCAATGGGATTATTTTATTTTTATTTTTACCCACATTCACAATACGGTGAAAAAATGTGGATCACCAGAACTAAGGAAGAATTTTTTATTTGTTGATGGACCTACCCTGTAGTAAACAGCCAACATATTTGTAATCCACCTAACGTGCGATGGGATTAGGTGTGGATCCATCTACCTGGGACAAGGTGCATACCTGGACCAGTGGAGTAGGTAGACTGTTACTGTTACTGTTACTATTACTATTACTGAGATTAGTGTTACTGTTACTAGTGTTACTGTTACTAGTGTTACTACTGTTTACAACTAAGGTAAAAGTGTTATTTTTACTAGTGTTACTTTACTGTTACTAGTGTTACTGTTTATTAGTGTTACTGTTAGTGTTCACTGTTACTAAATGTTACTGTTACTAGTGTTACTGTTACTGTTACTAGTGTTACTGTTACTCGAAAAGACGTTACAACTCAATCGTCATGTCCGATTGACCCGATGACCTTTTGGACCAGTTGGGAGGCGGACTCTTACTGCCTCTGTTACTGTCACTGTCCCCTGTCAAAGAGAGACTGTTGAGAAGAGAGTTAGAGACTCAGACCGAGAGGGCATTGAGAGAGAGAGAGAGAGAGTTGGGAGGCGGAGAGAGGACTACTGAATCTCCCAGAGATGGAGAGAGAGAGAGAGAGAGAGAGAGAGAGAGAGAGAGAGAGAGAGAGAGAGAGAGAGAGAGAGAGAGACAGAGAGTTTTGGGGCTTTGATGGCAGATTTTGGTCTTAGAAATTATTTTTATTTATATAACTAACTTCAAAACTACACAAATATTTTCCTAATCTATATATAAAGCTGACTCTCTAACTTTGACTGCTTATAACACAGGAACCATTGCACCCACAACCTCCACATTCCACATGTAGATTTCAAATGGCCTACTCCAGGTTCTTAGCGAATAAACTCATGGATCAAGTCAGTAGTTTAATTGATTGGAGAACAAAAATGTTTTACCTGTGATGCACAACTAATTTAATTTACTAGATCTAATTTCTAGACTACTAGAACATTGTAATGACACTGAATAATATTGATACTAAGTAAAGACGAGACAAAGGAATAGACACTAGACAAAAAAAAATTCTGGCCACCATGGGGATTGAACCCGCGACCTCTTGTGTCGGCACCCACCGCCTCGCCACGAAAAGAAAGTGTGCTACTACCAACCATTACCAAACGAGCTTACTAAGGAACGTGTACATTAAAAAGTTGACTTGAGGTCCCGTATAAAAAAGATAAACGATGGATTCGTAGTTGTCCCCACACAGATGCAGGCTGGCCAATTTTACATATGATTATTTTTATGATTATGAATGATTGAATAATACATCATTTACCACGTAGCAAGCAATTTCATGCAGATTCCTTCTCACTCTCAACCCTCTGTTCAACACCCATGTGCAGTACAGCTACCTGTTAGTAGTGTTAGCTATTTTTATAATTTATACTAACAAAATACAATATGTATTTTGACAGAATTTTATCTGACTATTAGTATAAATGATATTGATGATACATGATTGTAATTTACATGTACTATGAGACAACTAGAGAAGAACAGAAGAAAAAGAACGAAAGAAAATAGGAAGAAAGTCTTTCTATCTTTATCAGCTCCCATTCTACCTTCCGGTGTATGAGTTTAGATGTCTGAAGTGAAATGATCTTTCTCCTGGCTGCCCTACCCGAGTGTACTGACATTTTCTGTTTCCTTCCGTGGAAGTTGATTTTTTGTTTTTGCGTTAATGCCTTTTATATCTTCTTCCCATTTTCTCCGAGGTCTGCCTTTTGGTCTTTTATCTTGAGTTTTAGCACTGTATACTGATTTAGCTACTTTTGTTGTCATTCATTCTGTTAACGTGTCCAAACCATATCAGTTGATTCATTTCTATCTTAGTTTTTATGCTGTATGCTTTGGTTTGATCTCTTATTGTTGTGTTTCTGATTTTGTCTCTTTCAGTTTTCCCTACTACTCTTCTTAGACATTTCATTTCGGCTGCCTGTCCTCTTATATATTCTCTACTGTCTAAGGTCCAGGTTTCGCTACCATAGAGGAGAGTAGGACAAACAACATTAGGAACACATTATTTCTGCCCCATACAATAAATCAGAGATAAACAGGAGGCCACAACAACAACAAAATTGACATTTCTGAAACCTAAAGTCGACGCCCATCTGCATACAGTTTTTTTCCCATCCGCCACCCGTATCTGGAACTCTCTAGGTCACGTTACCATCGATGACTACCATCAATCTGCTAGGACAACAGATGTACTGTACAGTATCTCAAATATCTATTTATTTGTTCTCCAAAACCCGCGGTTTTCAAAGACATGAAGAAGAAGAAGATAAAGAAAAGGATGATTATGGAAAGGCCATTTTGATCTAATACTGTAATACATAAAACTTAAAAGTAAAGATAGCTTGGCCATATCAATTTACAATGTACATTGTACTTACTTGTAGTTTCCTTCTCTTCATAATCATAACGACCAGAAGATCTACCCATCGCTTAGTGTACAATACACGTATTAATTAGTATTATGATTGAATGAAGCACTCTTCCTCGTGTGTATTGTATGTAAGTACATTTCCCTGAAGGCCACTACGACCCATGGAATCCGGAGCTTATTCAGGTTTCTATAGCGTGAAGCGGAACAGGTGGTTATATATCGACCGCCCCCCCCCCCGCCCCCACCTCCCACTGGACAGGACGCTAGTATGTCGCAGTAGCAACAACATCCATAGACACAATAATCGGGAAACAATGTTGATGAAAAAGGAACTACAATGTTGAAGAAAGAAAGGAACTACAATGTTGAAGAAAGAAAGGAACTACAATGTTGAAGAAAGAAAGAACTACAATGTTGATGAAAGAAAGGAACTACAATGTTGATGAAAGAAAGGAACTACAATGTTGATGAAAGGAAGGAACTACAATGTTAAAGAAAGGAACTACAATGTTGATGAAAGGAAGGAACTACAATGTTAATGAAAGAAAGGAACTACAATGTTAAAAAGGAACTACAATGTTAATGAAAGAAAGAACTACAATGTTAAAGAAAAGGAACTACAATGTTAAAAGAAAGGAACTACAATGTTAAAGAAAGGAACTACAATGTTGATGAAAGAAAGGAACAATGTTAAAGAAAGGAACTACAATGTTGATGAAAGAAAGGAACTACAATGTTAAAGAAAAGGAACTACAATGTTGATGAAAGAAAGGAACTACAATGTTGATGAAAGAAAGGAACTAAAAAAGGAACTACAATGTTAAAGAAAAGGACAATGTTAAAGAAGAACTACAATGTTAAAGAAAGGAACTACAATGTTAAAGAAAAGGAACTACAATGTTAAAGAAAGGAACTACAATGTTAAAGAAAGGAACTACAATGTTAAAGAAAGGAACTACAATGTTAAAGAAAGAACAATGTTAAAAAGGAACTACAATGTTAAAGAAAGAAAACTACAATGTTAAAGAAAGGAACTACAATGTTAAAGAAAGGAACTACAATGTTAAAGAAAGGAACTACAATGTTAAAGAAAAGAACTACAATGTTAAAGAAAGGAACTACAATGTTAAAGAAAGGAACTACAATGTTAAAGAAAGGAACTACAATGTTAAAGAAAGGAACTACAATGTTAAAGAAAGAAAGAACTACAATGTTAAAGAAAGGAACTACAATGTTAAAGAAAGGAACTACAATGTTAAAGAAAGAAAGAACTACAATGTTAAAGATGCCGAACTACAATGTTAAAGAAGTGACCAATGGTGGAACAACCCATCGCGCAATCGCTATCAACAAAGCGAGTCTCGTAATACGTTGTAAATGTTAAGGAATAAATACAATGTCCGGTGTTATGTAATAATAATACAATATAATAGCAATAATAATAATAATAATAATAATAATAATAATAATAATAATAATAATAATAATAATAATGATAATAATAATAATGATAAAAGATACAAATAAAGAAAACGAAATAGAACTGGTCATAAGAGAAAGACGAAAGGGAAAGATGAGAAAGAGACGATTGAATAATAATAATAATAATAATAATAATAATAATAATAATAATAATAAAAAGAGAACGAAGAGAACGAGAGAAGAGTGTAACAAGGAAGATAGAGACATGATGGGAACAAAATAATAATAGAAATATAATAGAGGGAGATGAGGAGAGACAAGGTGAAGAACAGAGAGAGAGAGAGAGAGAGAGAGAGAGAGAGAGAGAGAGAGAGAATAGAGAGAGATGAACAAAATAGAGAGAGAGGGGGAGAGACAGAGACAGAGAGAGAGAGACAGAGAGAAACAGGGAGAAAGGAGAGAGGGAGATAATTCCTACAGGAGAGAGAATGTGAAGATGTAAATTGATGGTAACTGAATGTAGTATCCTTATATCAAGTAGAGGTGGTGATGAATCCATTCGACAATATCACCCTGACGTACAGAAGAGTCACTTTGGACGTGAATATTTCAAAGGTATAGCGTATGGCGGGATTGAAGGTTTGGACAAACTTGACCATACTTAACGTAGTCTTCTAAATTTATCCTTGGCTATAGAGCAGTCGTGGCCTTTTGAAGCTCTTGTAGTAGTGGTAGATAAGGATATCTTGATGGCACAGAAAGACATAAACTAATACTAGGTCGATCTTGGTGCCCAAGGCGTAGCGCCACTGATTTGGTCAAAGTACTCGAACGAGCTCTGTAACTGTAAGCCGAGGCAAAAGCTGAGGCAAAGAACCGGCTGGTTGTGCGACCATCTAAATCAAAGATTGATGTATACATTGAACTTGGACAAAACCGAGAAGACAAATAGCATTACTTAGGAATCGAACCTAAGACCTTATGATCCCAGGTAAAGCAGTCTAACGTCTAGGCCATCGACGCTACTACTGTGTCCATATTATTTCTATCATCCACTGATAAAGACAATTCCTTAAGTTTGACACTGAAATAACAATAACAATAACAACCTTCTCAATCACACTAGATAATAACAATGCCATGCAATAACAATAAAAGCCCCATAGGAGATCAAACCAAAGCAGATGGCATAAAAACTAAGATAGAAACACATCAATTGAGATGGTTTGGGCATGTAAACAGAACGAATGACAATAGAATTGCTAAATCAGTATACAGTGCTAAAGCCCAAGGTAAAAGACCAAAAGGCAGACTCGGAGAAAGTGGGAAGAAGATATAAAAGAGGCATTGAAGCATAGAAATTTAACTTTCATGGAAGGAAACAGAAAATGCCAGGACAGGGCATCCTGGAGAAAGACCATCTCGGGCATCTGAACCCATACACCGAAAGATGGAATGGGAACTGATAAAAAGAAAGAAAGGAAGAAAGAAAGACGAGACAAATACAAAGAAATAGACAAACAATAAAAAAAAAAAAAAAAATTCCTTTGGTACCAATAAAGTTTGAATCAAACTCGCGACCTCTGCATCGCACCCATCGCCTCCGTATGAGAATTCACCTTGAAAAAATTGCGCTCTCTTTCCATGGTGAGGCGATGGGTGTCAACGCAGAAGTCGTGGGTTTGATTCTATTAATGCCCAAAGAGCCTTTTCTGTCGATTCCTTTGCATTCGTCTCGTCTTTGTTCCTGTGGGGTTTCAACATCAACGTCTCGTCTTTGTTCCTGTGGGGTTTCAACATCAACGTCTCGTCTTTGTTCCTGTGGGGTTTCAACATCAACGTCTCGTCTTTGTTCCTGTGGGTTTCAACATCAACGTCTCGTCTTTGTTCCTGTGGGGTTTCAACATCAACGTTTCTTTGTTCCTGTGGGGTTTCAACATCAACGTCTTCTTTGTTTTCAACGTTTCGTTTTCGAGGACTCGGTAGTCCAGAGATAAGGTGTCAGCCGCTCAAACGAAAGGGTCTGGGTTCAAAGTTCGAGCCTCGCCAACGGTTGAAAAATGTTCTCGACAATTCTTCGAACAAAATCTACCACCCTCCTCCAACCCCCCTCGGTCCAGGTAGGTGGATCGACACCTAGTCGCATCGGAGACGGACGAAAAGAAGGAGGCCTCGTGAACAGATCACAACACTCGGTAAACGCTCAAGTCAAGACTCCCCTTGGCTGTTTACAAGGCAGTCCGGGCAAAATAAAAAATCCCACCAAAAAGTACCGAGATGACCTTAGTTGTAGATGTGTGTAAATCAAATAAAAAATCATTTGATTTCATTATTAATTATTTATGTATTAATTATTTATTTATTAATTATTTATTTATTAATTATTTATGTATTAATATCATTTATGAATTAATTATTTATGTATTGATTATTTATGTATTAATTATTTATGTATTAATTATGTATGTATTAATTATTTATTTATTAATTATTTATGTATTAATTATTTATGTATTAATTATTTATGTATTAATTATTTATGAATTAATTATTTATGAATTAATTATCTATGCATTAATTATCCATCCCTTTCGACATGACCAACTGCCTCGCTGTTTGTCTTTACATAACTAAAATAAAAGTCACTGTCTGTGATAAATATCACATGCATCGGGAATAAGTTCACGGTTGATCGCTGCTAGGCCTACTACTACTACTACTACTACTACTACTACTACTACTACTACTGCTGCTGCTGCTGCTGCTGCTGGCTGCTGCTGCTGCTGTTACTACTACTTCTTTACTACTACTACTACTAATAGCGCTAGCATAGAAATAGCAATTTATTATAGCACTAGCACACATTTCTTCAAGCGTGAATGAATACACTTTCGAATCTAAGTATGGCTTAATCTTTTGCTGTTTTTGCATCCATTATGGATTTCTTTATATGAGCCCACTTTTCTAATCATTTGGCTAGAGCATCGACGTTGTGTTGTAGCTGTATTAGTGGGTCATCGAGGATTATATATAAACACGATGCCATTTGGCTTTTTGATGAATGAATAGCCACATGATTTAGGATTTGGCCGCTTAATCTTCCACTTGATAACAGGGAGCAGACCTGAACGGGCGATTAGTTGTTAGACTTGACGTCTTTTTTGTGTAATTGTCTCATGGAATGTGATTGTCTCATGACGTGTGTTTTAGTGATGAGTGATAAATTGGCTCATGGATTGGTGGTAGTCAGGAGAAATATCTATGTAGAAGAATAAGGTAAGTAGTTGGCTGTTTTGATGAAAAAGATTTTTTTTTCATGAAGTGTAATTTCTCATTTTTGTTTTTTTGTTTTTATGTGATAACTCAGGAAGTGAGGTTGTCTCATGGAATGTGGAATTGTCTCATGGAATGTGGAATTGTCTCATGGAGTGTGGAAATGTCTGATGGTAAAGAGTAAAGGCTGCGTGGAAAGCAATGGCAGACTACCACTTTATGCCATGTGCCTAGAAATAGAAGTAGAAAGATTTTACCAAGGATTATCTTACGCTCAAAATTCATAGTTGCCACTTACTTTACTTTGACTTTTCATTTATACTTATGTATATGTGTGTGTGTGTGTTTTGTGTGTTTGTGTGTGTGTGTTTGTTTGTGTGTTTGTGTGTGTGTTTGAAATGTGTGTATATGTGTGTGTGTGTGTGTTTGAAATCGTCGTATAAATTGTACATAGACATTCACATCTGTACGGAGGAACTCAGTGATTCAGAGGCATTGTGTCGGCTTGTCAACCAGAAGGTCGTGGGTTCATGCCCGACAAGAATGAATATTTTTCTCGAGTTCTTTCGAGTAAAACCCACCTCCTCGTCTAGATAGATGGATCGACATCTAGCTAGTCCTATGAGAGACGGATCATAAAAAGGAGGTCCCGTGTGCAGATCACAACACACTGCGCGTTAGAGGTCGTCATTTGGTGGCTTGCAGGGCAAAAATTCAAATAAGCTCACCAAAGCCCCTTCGACATCAACTTAGGTGCTGATATGGGTTTAAATCGAATCACATAGTGATATTTTAGACAAAATCCATAATTATTTCTGTACGAGGTTAAAAAAAAAATGTTTTTTTAAAGAACAAAAGAAAAAAAAGAAAAGAAAAGAACTTTTCAGAAAATAAATTTAGTTACAAAATCACAATTTGAAGGGATTCACCAAAAAGACATTTCCCCAAATTAAATTTACAGCACGCAACGCTAGCCAAAACATTCATACATGTATAATATTAATGTTTACCTTCTTACTTTTCCTATCCCACCTGTTCGTCAGCAATATATACGTTACCTGTTTATCAGACAAAAAAAAGTTACCAGTTCGTCAGACATATATACATTACCTGTTCGTCAGACATACATTAGTTACCTGTTTATCAGACATACATTAGTTACCTGTTCGTCAGATATACATTAGTTACCTGTTCGTCAGACATACATTAGTTACCTGTTCGTCAGACATACATTAGTTACCTGTTCGTCAGACATACATTAGTTACCTGTTCGTCAGACATACATTAGTTACCTGTTCGTCAGATATACATTAGTTACCTGTTCGTCAGACATACTATAACATTAGTTATCTGTTCGTCAGACATACTATAACATTAGTTACCTGTTCGTCAGACATACTATAACATTAGTTGCCTGTTCGTCAGACATACTATAATATTAGTTACATGTTTGTCAGACATATTATAACATTAGTTACCTGTTCGTCAGACATACTATAATATTAGTTACATGTTTGTCATACTATAACATTAGTTGCCTGTTCGTCAGACATACTATAACATTAGTTACCTGTTCGTCAGACATACTATAACATTAGTTACCTGTTCGTCAGACATACTATAACATTAGTTACCTGTTCGTCAGACATACTATAACATTAGTTACCTGTTCGTCAGACATACTATAACATTAGTTGCATGTTTGTCAGACATACTATAACACATTACCTGTTCGTCACATACTATAACATTAGTTGCCTGTTCATCAGACATACTATAACATTAGTTACCTGTTCGTCAGACATACTATAACATTAGTTACCTGTTCGTCAGACATACTATAACATTAGGTCGTCAGGAAGGCAAAGCCTTAGAGTTCGAGACAGGAAACCACAAAGTCACACCTTGTGAATCTCGGCCTTGAGACTGGCTGTAATATGCATCTCCAGCCAACCAACCAACAACACATGGACTATCCCCCATACAATAAACACACCATCAGAGACATGAAAAGGCCACAACAATAAACACACCATCAGAGACATGCAAAAGGTTACAACAATAAACACACCATCAGAGACATGCAAAATAACCAACAACAATAAATCACCTTAGGAAGACATGCAAAAGGTTACAACACAATAAACACAAAAGGCCATCAGAGACATGCAAAAGGTCACAACAATAAACACACCATCAGAGACATACAAAAGGTCACAACAATAAACACACCATCAGAGACATGCAAAAGGTCACAACAATAAACACACCATCAGAGACATACAAGAGGTCACAACAATAAACACACCATCAGAGACATACAAGAGGTCACAACAATAAACACACCATCAGAGACATACAAAAGGTCACAACAATAAACACACCATCAGAGACATACAAAAGTCCACAACAATAAACACACCATCAGAGACATGCAAAAGGTCACAACAATAAACACACCATCAGAGACATGCAAAAGACCACAACAATAAACACACCATCAGAGACATGCAAAAGGTCACAACAATAAACACACCATCAGAGACATGCAAAAGGTCACAACAATAAACTGACAATTCCGAAATCCAAAGTCAACTTCAATCTGCACTGGATGTTTTTTCTCCATCTGCCACCCGGACCTGGAACTGTCTCAGTCAAGATAACACCGATTCTACTAACAACATTGACACATTTAGGTGACTACTGTCAGCGTATTAGGACAAGACCAGCTGTAACTGTGTATTGGTATTCGAAACTCGAAGAAGACGAAGAAGTAGAAGGAGGAACTCAAAAAAAAAACTAAACTTCTATCACAGAGGCGTTCTACCAGAACCGTAATGTTGTGGGCTTGTAATCAAGGCATCACTGGTTCAAGCCCCATGGCTGGCACAGATGTGTTTGTTGGTTGTTTTTTTCTTCTTCTACAACGTTGTGCTCATAGGAAGGGTACTTCACTCTACTTTCCTCGCTTGACTTAGTTGTGAATGAGTACCTAGCTAAAGGTAGAGAAAGATCTTGTCAGAGTGTTACTGTGAAACGCCTAACAGACTACTAACAGACTACTGCTCTGTATGCTATCCCCCCCCCTCCACCACACCCCAAAAGTTGAGAAGTGCCTTGCTGAGTGATAATAAATGATGTACAGTCAGTGAGCCTGTATTTGTGCGGGGATATGGGATATATAAATCCATCTTTATTATATTTTATCTTTTACCTTTTATTTTCATCTCTTTTATCTTTTATCTTTTATCTTTTTATTTTTATTTTTTATTTTCATCTTTTATTTTTATTTTCATCTTTATTATCTTTTATCTTTTATTTTCATCTTTATCCTCATCTTTATCCTCAGCAACAACGTAAACACACAACTAGAAGAACAACGACGTGACAATGGCTTCCTCAAGCCGAGATCCGATCCCTCTGGTGCCCAATCTGGAGGCCCCGAAAGGGAACTGGATTGCCCGAAACCTGCGTCTGATCAACGAAGATAGCAAGGAGCTCTTCCCAGCCTCCCCAGCGGCCGGAACTAGGCACTCCAAGACGGACAAATTCGATTCCATCTACAAGGTGGATTATCATGACTTTCCTACAGAGACCTTTCTAGACGGACTCAGAGACAAGGTAATGTAACAGTTCCTTACTGCAAGTCAAGGCCGTTACTGCCCCCCACAGAGCCGGTGCTTGTAAGATAAGATAAGATAAGATAAGATAAGATAAGATAAGATAAGATAAGATAAGAAAATCGTATGTGATCTAGGATGAAACAGTTGACTTGGTCACATTACACAACTTTACAAGGCTACAGACACATTTTTATCTTAACATTAAAACACAACTAGAATAGGTACACAAAATGGGGAATGCGTGAGGGGGAGGGGGGAGTGGAAAATTGGAAAAAAAATCACTCGATCGTAGACACCTGTACTGTCTCATTACAAAGACAATTCACATTCAGACATTATATCTAATATAACATAGAAAAATATCCCGGTTTCTGTAGCGTGAAGCGGAACCGGTGATGGTCAATAATTATCTCTTAGACAGGACGCTAGTCTGGCGGTAGGTCTTTACTCCCAAATCTAACGTTTGTACCCATTTATTTGCTCCTGTATTGAGTGGGGAAAGTGCGTGTTAAATGTCTTTCTCAAGGAACACAAAGACGGATGAGCTAGCTTGGCTAGGATTCGAACCCAGGATTCCATAACCCACTCTCCGACAGCCGAACCACTCAGCCACCGATACCTTCTTTCCCCCCATTGCTTTCAGGCAGAGAAAAGTTAAAGAGAATCTTCATTTTGTCGGCTCAGAACCACATAATTGTGATTACAACATACTTGACGATTTGGAGTTTTAATCTCTATCAATACACATCACGCCAACCCGGTGTGCTGTGAGCTGGTAATCACGACGACACTAGTTCAAGTCCCACGGCTGGCACAGGTGGGTTTTATTTCACAACGTTGGACTTTTCTTCGGAAAGGTATTTCACTCTACTTTCCTCACCTGACTCAAGTGCAAACGAATACCCAGCTATAGGTAGAGAAATACCTTGGCAGAGTGTTAGTACGAAAAGCCTGACAGGCTTGTGTACTGTATGTTCCCCCGAGAGTTGTGAAGGACTTTGAATATAATGGTCTGCTAGGTGATAAATGATGTACAGTCGGTGAGCCTGAACTTGTGCGGGGATACGGACGATAAATCTATCTTTATCTTCATCTTTATCAACTGCTTATCACATAGGACGTTGCATGCCTGACAGCATCTGTGAATGTCTCTAGTCTCTAGTCTCTCCTGTGCCATTCTTCCTAATTCTATCTCTGTTAATGTTTTTTTTTCAAAAAGCGTCTTCTAAATCTATCTTTCTCCCATCTTCTGTATCATACATATGGCTTCTCTCTATTTCTTTTCGCATTATATATATATATATATATATATATATATATATATATATATATATATATATATATATATATAATTATTATTATTTTTTTTTTTTTTTATTTTTTATTTTGAAAAAAAATGTCCATTTTTTTTAAAATTTTAAATTTCTTTTTTCTTTTTTTTATTTATTTAATTTTTATCCCTGTTTGTGAAAAGTGATTTTGGGCAATGGTACACCTTATATTCAATTGTATGCTTTGTAATTTCATTGTGTGGATATGAATAATTGCCCTTCGGGGATGATTAAAAATATTTTGAATTGAATTGAATTGGATTGAATTGAATTGAATTGAATTGAATTGGATTGGATTGAATTGAATTGAATTGAATTGAATTGAATTGAATTGAATTGAATTGAATTGAATTGAATTGGATTGGATTGGATTGAATTGGATTGATTGAATTGAATTGAATTGGATTGGATTGGATTGGATTGAATTGGATTGAATTGAATTGAATTGAATTGAATTGAATTGAATTGAATTTACCTGCAACTCTTCTCTTATGGATGTGTTGGTTATGTGTCAAGTCCATGAAACTCTAGGGTTGTTTTCTGTAGCACCTCATTTTGAGCGAATTCAAATATGTAGCAACATCCTTGTTTAAATTCCATGGCTCACACCCAACATGCTATTATGTTGCTGTGACTTATCACAACGATTGGTGGAGTCGGTACACCAGGGGCAAGATGTTGGCCTCTCAACCAAAACGTAATGAGTTCGAGCCCTGCCAACGGTTGAAAGATCTTCTCGAGTGTTTTTCCGAGGAAAATCTACCCCCGGCCAAGGTAAGTGGATCGACACCTAGTCCCATCGGAGGACCCGGTGCAGATCACAACACTCTGTGCACGTTAAATTTCCCTCGGCTGTTTACAGGGCAGTCCGGGCAAACCTCCGAGATCACTTTAGTTGTGGATGTGGGTAAATCAAATCAACAAATAGTCAAATTTATTGTCGTCACATGAATATATTACCCTGTCTCACCAAAAAAAAAAACAATTGCAACTAAACTGCCGTCGTTTATCACAGATTTCATTTGGAATTTAATTTGTCTTAACTCCATAAATCCTTTCCATCGAGTTGAAAACTTTGGAGCCTTTTTAAAAAGAAAATAATTCCTTTAAATGAATGTAGGAAATGACATTGAATAATATTAAAACCTCATATGAGCAGACAAACGAGACAAATTTAAGGAAATGGTGGTAGTAGTACTTTAGTAGTAGTAGTAGTAGTGGTAGTAGTAGTAGTAGTAGTAGTAGTAGTAGTAGTAGTAGTAGTAGTAGTAGTAGTAATAGTAGTAGTAGTAGTAGTAGTAGTAATAGTAGTAGTAATAGTAGTAGTAGTAGTAGTAGTAGTAGTAGTAGTAGTAGTAGTAGTAGTGGTGGTAGTAGTAGTAGTAGTAGTAGTAGTAGTAGTAGTAGTAGTAGTAGCAGTAGTAATAGTAGTAGTAGTAGTAATAGTAGTAGTAGTAGTAGTAGTAGTAGTAGTAGTAGTAGTAGTAGTAGCAGTAATAGTAGTAGTAGTAGCAGTAGTAGTTGTAGTAGTAGTAGTAGTAGTAGTAGTAGTAGTAGTAGTAGTAGTAGTAGTAGTAGTAGTAGTAGTAGTAGTAATAGTAGTAGTAGTAATAGTAGTAGTAGTAGTAGTAGTAGTAGTAGTAGTAGTAGTAGTAGTAATAACAATAATAAGATAATTCATTTCTATAACGCCCATTCCCATCTTACGACAGTGTAAAGGGATTAATGAATAATTATTGATAACACATTGAATAGGACTGAGAACACAGACAACATCATGAGAAAAGCAAACGTATGGCTTTATTGCATGAGAAAACTGAGATCTTTTCATGTCGATACACACCTAAGTGTAACTGTTATACGTTCGGTGTAGCCTTTTGACTTCTAGTTACATAATATACTACTACTATCACAACTATAACTGAATTTGATGGGAGCAGACTTGACGGGGTGATCAGAAAGGCAGGTGGGCTGATTGGCAACACACAGGACTCATTTGACACGGTTTATGAACGACGTATAACTTAAAACACAAACTGACTGACATCACTGATGACGAAACTCATCCACTTCGTGCAGACATTGACTGTCTAAAAATAATTAGAAGTGGTAGGTTCAGAGTTGCAAAGGCCAATACAAACAGATAGATCTACCTGAATTCATTCATTCAGTTAGCGGTCTGGATTTTTAACAAAACAAATGGACGTAGGGGGTTGGACGTGGATGATCTCTTTATCAAAACAAATGGACGTGGGGTGGGGAGGGGGGGCAAGGAGTTGGACATGGATGAATGAGCGTTGTCCGAAGGCGTGTGTGTGTGTGTAGGGGTCAGTTGGGAAGTGTTTTGTGTGTGGGTAGAGGGGAGGGGGTCGAATATGGTTGTACATTCTACGCATTTCTGTGATGTATTTATCAGAACAAATGACGAGGGGGGGGTGAGCATGAATGAATGAGCTGTAATCCAGAGTGTGTGTGTGGGGGTCGGTTGTGTGTGTGTGTGTGTGTGTGTGTTTGTGTGTGTAGGAGGGGGAGCTGTGGGAGGGCTGGAATGAGATTGTATATCTTACGCATTTCTGTGATGTATTTGTCATACTAATACTCTTATTATATTACTGCATTAAATTCTAGCAATTTTAATGATGAATAGGTACTATGATTTTATATTTTATTTTATGAGGAACAGAATGTAATTTCCTTCTTTTGGATGAATAAAGTATTATTATTATTATTATTATTATTATTATTATTATTATTATTATTATTATTATTATTATTATTATTATTATTATTATTATGTTATGATTATTATTATTATTATTATTATTATTATTATTATTATTATTATTATTATTATTATTATTATGATGATGACGATGATGATGATGATGATGATGATGATCATCATCATCATCATCATCATCATCATCATCATATCATTATCATTATCATCATCATCATCATCATCATCATCATTGTCATTATCATTACCATTATTATTATTATTGTTATTGTTGTTGTTATTATTATTATTATTATTATTATTATTATTATTATTATTATTATTATTATTATTATTATTATTATTATTATTATCATTATTATTATTATTTTATTATTATTATTATTATTATTATTATTACATTATTTTGAGTATTATTGTTATTATTATTATTATCTATTATTAATATCATTATTATTATAGTATATCATTATTATTTTCATTATTATTAAGTATATAATATACATTATTATTATTAGTTATTAATAGTAGTTATTATTAGTAGTATTAGTAGTAGTAGTAGTAGTAGTAGTAGTAGTAGTAGTAGTAGTAGTAGTAGTAGTAGTAGTAGTAGTAGTATTGGCAGTAGTAGTAGTAGTAGTAGTAGTAGTAGTAGTAGTAGTAGTAGTAGTAGTAGTAGTAGTAGTAGTAGCAGTAGCAGTAGTAGTAGTAGTAGTAGTAGTAGTAGTAGTAGTAGTAGTAGTAGTAGTAGTAGTAGTAGTAGTAGTAGTAGTAATAGTAGCAGCAGTAGTAGTAGTAGTAGTAGTAGTAGTAGTAGTAGTAGTAATAGTAGTAGTAGTAGTAGTAGTAGTAGTAATAGCAGTAGTAGTAGTAGTAGTAGTAGTAATAGTAGAAGTAAGTAGTAGCAGTAGTAGTAGTAGTAGTTGTAGTTAAGTAGTAGTAGTAGTAGTAGTAGTAGTAGTAGTAGTAGTAGTAGTAGTAGTAGTAGTAGTAGGAGCAGTAGTAGTAGTAGTAGCAGTAGTAGTAGTAGTAGTAGCAGTAGTAGTAGTAGTCGTTGTTGTTGTTATTGTAGTAGTAGTAGTAGTAGTAGTAGTAGTAGTAGTAGTAGTAGTAGTAGTAGTAGTAGTAGTAGTAGTAGTAGCAGTTTTAGTAGCAGCAGCAGTAGTAGTAGTAGAAGTAGTAGTAGTAGTAGTAGTAGTAGTAGTTGTTGTTGATGTTATTGTAGCAGTAGTAGTAGTAGTAGTAGTAGTAGTGGTAGTAGTAGTAGTTGTTGTTGTTGATGTTATTGTAGTAGTAGTAGTAGTAGTAGTAGTAGTAGTAGTAGTAGTAGTAGTAGTAGTAGTAGTAGTAGTAGTAGTAGTAGTAAAGATGGATTTTATTGTCTGTATCCCCGCACAAGTGCAGGCTCACCGACTGTACATCATTTATCCCCCAGCAGGCCATTTAATTCAAAGTCCTTCTCAACTCCCGGGAGAGCATAGAGTACACAAGCCTGTTAGGCTATTTATTCTAACATTCTGACAAGATATTTCTCTACCTATAGCTGACTACTCATTCACACGCGGTTCAAGTGAGGAAAGTAGAGCGAGGTACCTTTCCTCAAAAGTCCAACGCTGTGAAAATATAACCCACCTGTGCCAGCCGAGGGGTTTGAATCGATGTGAATGTGGCCGTGGTTTCATGCTAACAACATTACGTTACAGCTACAACGCCTCTAGTAAAGGACGAATTTACCATTGCCACTGTGAAATGAATTCAAAAATTTAGTTTTATTTTACCCACGTCCACTACTCGGAAATATTTTTGGGGTAGGATATTCTAAATGCACCCGAACTGCCCTGTAGTCCGGACAGCTAAGATATCTAGAGGGTGTGATTTGCACACGGGACCTCCTTTATATTATCTTTTTTTTCCCAGTGGAACTAGGTGTCTATTTACCTACCCGAACCAGGGGTGGGCGGGGGCGGGGGAGGAGGTGGATTTCACTCGAAAAAGACCTGATAAAAGTATTAAAACCGTCAGGCACGAACCTAGGACCTGTGGGTTGAGAGGCTGACATTCATCCCATCATTCACTTCTTCTTTCCAGCTATGAAGTTTAAAACCTTTCTTTCTTTCTTTCTTTCAAAACGAGTTGTGACAGTATTTATCTTAATTGATTTACCCACATCCGCAACTAAGGTGATCTCGATTGGTTTTGGCAGGGTTTTTAATTTTGCCCGGACTGCCCTGTAAACAGCCAAGGAATCTTTAACGTGCACATAGTGTTGTGATCTGCACACGGGACCTCCTTTTTATCGTCCGTCTCCGATGGGACTAGATTATAACTCGATACATCCGACACACGTACCTGGAACACGGGCATACATTATTTTGCTCGAAAAAAAACTCTAAAAAAAAAAAAAAATTCAAGTGTTTACGGGGCTCGAACCCACTACCTTTTGGTTGAGAGGTCGATACCTTGCCTCAGGACTAATGTTCTCTTTCAGAACGAGTTATGACAAGATTACTATACTGAGCCCACACTTTCGTTTGTACGCGTCGGTTCCAGAAAATTTGAAACTCCTGCCAAAAAAACAAAACAACACCTCGTGATAACCTTACTTGTGAAAAAGTAAGGTTTCTTCAAGGCCCTTAAGGCCCATAGAGCCGGAGCTTATCCGGGCTTCTATAGCGTGAAGCAGAACAGGTGACAATAATCACCTCCTGGCCAGAGCGCGAATCTGATGCAGGATTTTACTCCCAAGCTAGTAGCTTGTACACATTTACACCTGAGTAGAGTGGAGGTGGGGGGGGGTGCGCGCAAGGTGTCTTTCCCAAGGAACGCGACCGGATTTACTAGGATTCGAACTCGGGACCTCGTGATGCCCATTCCCTCAGCCTAACAGCTCAGCCACCGACGCCATTTCCATGTGTGGGTGTGGGTAAATAAAACCAAAATGAAATCAAATCCAAGACAAAAGTCGAATTCGGTTACATTTTATTTTTGTTATTTATTTACTTGTGTGAGAAGGGGCAGTCAGTTGGCGATTGCAAATCTGATAATGACCATAACGCCAAAAAAATGTCATATATATGTAGATGTGATAGGACAATGCTCAATAAGGAGAAGGGATCGAATGATGTTGTATATCTTACGCATTTATGTAATGTATTTGTCATACTAATATTCTTATTATATTACTGCATTAATTTTTTTGCAATTTTAATAATGAATTAATCTATGTATTATGATTTTTAAACTTACTTATAAGGAACAGAATGTAATTTCCTTCTTTGGATGACTAAAGTATTATTATTATTATTATTATTATTATTATTATTATTATTATTATTATTATTATTATTATTATTATTATTATTATTATTATTATTATTATTATTATTATTATTATTATTATTATTATTATTATTATTATTATTATTATTATTATTATTATTATTATTATTATTATTATTATTATTATTATTATTATTATTATTATTATTATTATTATTATTATTATTATTATTATTATTAACATTATTATAATTATTATTATTATTATTATTATTATTATAATTATTATTATTATTATCATTATTATTATTATCATTATTATTATTATTATTATTATTATCATTATTATTATTATTATTAATTCTGAGCCGACGACACGGTAAAATAAACAAAGAAGGGAAAACAATATTAGTTACATGATAATACTCATTGGCTTCAATTATCGGCTATCGATACCGGGTATCGATTCACAATAACATGCAGGCACCTTGCCTCGCTTATCCATAACACAGTAGCGGAAGAACAACACTATGGTCGCTAATAGTGATTAATCTGTGATCGCACACAGCTAGAAGGAATTGACTCAATCTGGTACACACCCCACGAGGATTAATTAATTAACTCCCTTAACTGGAAGAAAAGATCAGACTTGCTGACCGGTGTGACGTAGTATGCTGGACGTCGGCCGGACGTGTGTTCACTTGAGGAACGGTCTGGCCGCGGGCTATACATATTTTTTAAGGGGATAACGAAGTGGAAACAATTTTTTTTTTATTTTTAATTGATTTGGTTTCATTTACCCATATCCACTACTGAGGTAGAATCTCATCTCAGGTTGTTTTTTTTGCATGAATTTTTATTTTTATTTTTTCCCGTACTCCCTGTAAACAGACAGGGGGTCTTTAACGTGCACATTGTTGTGATTTGTACACGAGACCTCCTTTTTAACGTCCGTCTCCGATGGGATTAGGTGTCGATCCACCTCCCTGGACAAAGGGGTGTGGGGGGGGGGGGGGGGGGAGGGGTGATAATTAATTTGCTCGAAAGAAACTCGAGAAAATGTTTCAACCTCGCCGGAACTTGAACCCATGACCTTTTGGCCAACACATAATTGCCCCTGGACTACCGAGTCCCCTAGTGAACTCCTAAGCTATTTCGTATAGCGTCGGTGGCCTAGTGGTTAGGCTGCCAGATTTGGGATCATGAGGTGTTGGGTTTGAATCCTAGCAATGGAATCACAAACAGAAACCCAAGTCTCGGAAGACAGAAGAAACACAAAAATATTGATCCAGTGTGTTAAAACACAAAAATATTGATGCAGTGTGCAAAAACACAAAAATATTGATTCAGTGTGTTAAAACACAAAAATATTGATCCAGTGTGTTAAAACACAAAATGTTGATCCAGTGTGTTAAAACACAAAAATATTAATTCAGTGCGTTAAAACACAAAAATATTGATCCAGTGTGTTAAAACACAAAAATGTTGATCCAGTGTGTTAAAACACAAAAATATTGATCCAGTGTACTAAAACACAAAAATATTGATCCAGTGTATTAAAACACAAAAATATTGTTTCAGTGTATTAAAACACAAAAATATTGATCCAGTGTATTAAAACACAAAAATATTGATTCAGTGTGTTAAAACACAAAAATATTGATCCCTAAAACACAAAAATATTGATCCAGTATACTAAAACACAAAAATGTTATTCCAGTGTACTAAAAAACAAAAATATTGATCCAGTGTACTAAAACACAAAAATATTGATCCAGTGTACTAAAACACAAAAATGTTAATCCAGTGTACTAAAACACAAAAATGTTAATCCAGTGTACTAAAACACAAAAATATTGATCCAGTGTACTAAAACACAAAAATGTTAATCCAGTGTACTAAATCACAAAAATATTGATCCAGTGTACTAAAACACAAAAATGTTAATCCAGTGTACTAAAATACAAAAATATTGATCCAGTGTACTAAAACACAAAAATATTGATCCAGTGTACTAAAACACAAAAATGTTAATCCAGTGTACTAAAACACAAAAATGTTAATCCAGTGTACTAAAACACAAAAATGTTAATCCAGTGTACTAAAACACAAAAATATTGATCAAGTGTACTAAAACACAAAAATGTTAATCCAGTGTACTAAAATACAAAAATATTGATCCAGTGTACTAAAACACAAAAATACTGATCAAGTGTACTAAAACACACAAATGTTAATCCAGTGTACTAAAACACAAAAATGTTAATCCAGTGTACTAAAACACAAAAATGTTAATCCAGTGTACTAAAACACAAAAATATTTATCCAGTGTACTAAAACACAAAAATGTTAATCCAGTGTACTAAAACACAAAAATGTTAATCAGTGTACTAAAACACAAAAATGTTAATCCAGTGTACTAAAACACAAAAATGTTAATCCAGTGTACTAAAACACAAAAATGTTAATCAGTGTACTAAAACACAAAAATATTAATCCAGTGTACTAAAACACAAAAATATTAATCCAGTGTACTAAAACACAAAAATATTGATTCAGTGTACTAAAACACAAAAATATTATTCAGTGTACTAAAACACAAAAAAATATTGATCCTAGTGTACTGAAACACAAAAATGTTAATCAAGTGTACTAAAAAACAAAAATGTTAATCCAGTGTACTAAAACACAAAAATATTGATCCAGTGTACTAAAACACATAAATGTTAATCAGTGTACTAAAACACAAAAATATTGATCCAGTGTACTAAAACACAAAAATATTGATCAAGTGTACTAAAACACACAATTGTTAATCCAGTGTACTAAAACACAAAAATGTTAATCCATTGTACTAAAACACAAAAATGTTAATCCAGTGTACTAAAACACAAAATTGTTAATCCAGTGTACTAAAACACAAAAATATTGATCCAGTGTACTAAAACACAAAAATGTTAATCCAGTGTACTAAAACACAAAAATGTTAATCCAGTGTACTAAAACACAAAATTGTTAATCCAGTGTACTAAAACACAAAATTGTT
>JAXRKP010001118.1:52500-90000 GCA_037039925.1 Doris montereyensis | reverse complement strand
TATACTGCCATTTTTAGTTTTTTGTTGACAATTCTTGCTTACCTACAAATGCTTTTCCTAGATGGTTATATATTGCACTTGCACTTTTTTCTCTGATTCTCTGGCTTACTCCTAGGTAATTGTAGCTTTGAACTTGTTCTAAATTCTCCCTGCCCAATTTAAGATTTTTTTTGTTTTAGCTTCCCTAATAACTAGCATTGTTTTGGTTTTCTTTGCATTTACTCTCATTCCTCTTTTATTTAGTTCATTGTTCATAATGGTGATATTCGACTGAAGGTCACTTTCTGATTTTCCAAACAGAACTAAATCATCGGCAAATGAAAGCATTGATAAATTTACTGGTTTGAGCTTCCACATACCTACATTCATTTTCTTCATTTTGAGGATGCCTTTATGACTGAATCCATAAATGTAATAAACAAAAGAGGACTTAGGATACAACCCTGTCTTACTCCTATATCTACATCAAATTCTTCAGCTTCCAGCTATCTCACTGCACATGTTGGTTTATTGTAAAAACTGTTAATGGTTTCTATTAAATTTTGCTCTACATTGTGTTCTTTTAAGGAATGCAATAGTTCGTCCCTCCTCACAGTGTCAAATGCCTTTTCTAAGTCAATAAAACACAGGTGCAAGTCAATGTTTCTCTCAAGGAATTTTTTCTATTATTTGTCTAATTGTAAATATGTGGTCTTGTACACTTCTTCCTGGTCTAAATCCACTCTGATGCTCTTCAATCTGATCCTCTACTCTTTTCCTTAAGCTCATTTCAGTATCCTGGCTATACTTTTCCTGGAACGCTTGATATCCCTCTATAGTTTGATTCCATTGATGATCCTTTCTTATGTATTGGTACTTTCCCTTTTTTCAGTCGTCTGGACCTGTTTGGACTTCCATGCTATTTTCATGTTATTCTTTAGGTAAAAAATCAATTAGTCTTTCTCTCATTTGGAGAAGTGTTATCTCTCCCCTTCTTTACCTATTGCTCCCCCTGGTGTTTCTATAGTGTTGCCTACTCTAGCGTTTAAATCTCATGAAACCATTAGTTCTTGTTCAGTTCTTGTTTGTGTTTAAGATTCTCTGCAGCTATTTGTAAATCGTTTTCGAAGGTATCTTTTTCTTCTTTTATTGGCGTCTTCGTTTGGTCCATTAACTATTAATAATTTGATTTCTCTTCCTTTTGGTTTGATATGTTACCTCTGATAGCCGTGTGCTTATAAATTTCCAGTTTCTGGTAGCTTTTCATGCCTTTTTTGTGCACTAGAGAGACCTACTCCTGCTCTAGCTCTATCTTTGACATCTACTCCTGAAAGTTTAAGATATTATGTGGTCCTACATTTTCTATTCCCTGTCCTTCTTTCTTTGTTTCTGTAATGGCTAAAATGTCTACTTTGAAATTTTCTATTTCTTCAACTAATTCTTTCTTTTCAATTATTGCCCCTAACATTTCATGTTCCAAAATCACAGTCCGTGTTAGTTTCCATTTTCGTCGTTGAAAGGTCAAGCCGGGTATATTACATTTAGTTCTCTGCGAATCTGTTTGGTTTCGGATAAGCAGGGTATTAGCCCACTGTACCCTAGGTAGATGGTGGGGCTGCCGCCTTGAGGTCCCCGACCAGGCCTTGTTATTTTCTGTCAGGGTTAACTCCCTTAGCCTTTGGTCATTCAAGACCAGCCTGTCAAGCAGCAGGTTGTTATTTTCTGTCTGGGTTAACGACAGACAGAGACACAGAGGGAGAGAGAGAGAGAGAGAGAGAGAGAGAGAGAGAGAGAGAGAGAGAGAGAGAGGGAGAGAGAAAGAAAGAGAGAGAGAGACGACAGAGACAGACAGACAGACAGACAGACAGACAGACAGACAGAGAGACAGAGAGTGAGAGAGAGATATTTACATTTAATAAGTCAGCTGGGCAACACGCAGCAAAACAACAGCAACTACGCCAGGCACAATACCAAGCAACACCAAAAGCCCAACACCAATCAACCCAGCACACACAAGCAAATCAGCCTAGGCAAACACTAGGCAACACTTAGTCACACCAACTAGAAAACAAGCAACCCAGCAAACACCAGCAAAAAACACTAGAGCAAAACACTAGGCAACACTAAGCAACACACAAACACAAGCAACACACAAACACACCAGGGCGGACCACAAAACACAAGCATCAACACTAGCAAAACATAGGCAACCAAGCAAACACTAAGGCCAAAACACTAGCAAACACAAGCAAACACCAGCAAACCACTAGCAACACAAAAAACACTAAGGCAAAACAACTATCAACACTCGCAAACACTAGCAACACTACACAAAGCATCACCCAAAGGCCATTACTCCGCAACACCGGCACATTAAGCACACATTAGGCAACACTCAGGCAAAACAACCAGTCAACTCAAGCAACAACAGGCAACACTAATCAACACTAGCCAACACTATCAACAGCTAGCAACACTTATCAACAACTAGCCAAAAAACACTCTAGCCAACACTAGCATCCACCAGGCAACACCTAGCAACACTAGTCACAACTAGCATCACTATTCAACACTAGCAAACACACTAGCAAACACTAGCAAAACACTAGCAAAAACCACTAGGCAAAACCCAACTAGCAACACACTAAGCCAACACTATCAACACATGCAACACACTCAGGCAACACGAGCAACCAGCACATGCCTAATCAACACTAGCTAATCACTATCAACACTAGGCACAAACACTAGCAAGCCCAAGCAACCTGCACTAATCAAAAACAACATGGCCAACCACTTAGGCAAACACGCTAGCAAACAAACAATTCAGCAAACACTAGCAACAAACCGCTATCAACACACTAGCAAACAACTATCAAAAGCACCATACCCTGCAACACCGGCAAACACATTAGCAAACCACCAGCAACAACCACCGCGCAAACCACGCTAATCACAAGCAAACACTATGCAAACCACTCTACGACCAAAACACTAGCAATCACTAGCAACACTAAGCAAACACCTATTCAAAACACAATAGGGAAGACACTGATCAGCAAAAGCAACTAGCAACACAACAACACCACAACACAACAGCAACACAACCAACACAACAACAACAACAGCAACACACAACAACAACCAGCAACACCACAACAAAGCAACACAACCAGCAACACCAGCAACACCAACAACAACAACAGCAACAACAACAACCAACAAAGCACAACAACAACAGTAACAACAACAACAACAACACCAGTAACAAACCAACAACAACACACAGTAACACCAGCAACAACAACAACCAGCAACAACCACCAGCAACAACCACAGCACACCAACACACCAGCAACAACCACAGCAACCAACACAGCAACAACCACAGCCAACACACAGCAACACAACACAACACAACAGCAACACCACAGCAACACAACCACAACAACAACAACACCAGCAACAACACAACACAACAACAACAACCAGCAACACCAGCAACAACCACACACAACAACAGCAACAACACCAGCAACACACAGCAACACACAAACACAACCCACAACAACGCATACCACAACACAAGCAAACAACACAGACCCAACACCACAACACACCCAAAACAACAACACACAAACAAACACCAAGCCACAAAACACCAAGCAACCACACAAAACAACACCAGACAACACCACAACACAACACCAGCACAACACACAACAACACCACAAGCAACACCAGCAACACAAAGCAAACACACCACAACACAACAACACCACCCAAAACACAGCAACACCACAGCAACACACACAACCAACAACACAAACAACAGCAACACCACAAGACAACAACACATCACACACAAGCAACACACACAACAACACAGCAACACAACAACAACAACACCAGCCAACACAACACAACACAACACCAGCAACACAAGCAACACACACAAAGCAACACCACAACACCAGCAACAACACAGCAACAACAACACAACCACACACACAACAACACACCACAACCAACACAAACCAAACAACACAAAACAACAACACCACAAAACACAAGCAACACAAACCAAACACCACAAACCAAACAACACAAACCAAAGCAACACACAACAAACAACACAACACCAAGCAACACAACACCACAAGCAACACAAAACAACAACAACACAAACCAAACAACAACAAACACAACAACAACAACAACACCAAAAACAACAAAGCACAACAACAACCAACACCACAAACACAAACAAACAAACCAAACACAACAAAACACAACACAACAAAACAAAACAACACAAAACAACACAAGCAAATACCATACAAACACAAACAATACACAGCAAAACAACACCAAGCAACACACACCAAACAACACAACCACAACAAAACAACACCAAGCAACACAAACCAAAGCAAACACCAAGCAACACACCAAGCAACACAAACCAACACCAACACAACACCAAAGCAACACAAACCAAAGCAACACAAACCAAAGCAACACACAACCAAAGCAACACAAACCAAAGCAACACAAACAACACACCAACAAAACAACACACACACCAAACACACACAACACCAAGCAACACAACAACCCACAAACACCAAAACAACAACCCAAAGCAACACAAACCAAAGCAACACAAACCAAACAACACAACCACAACAACACAACACCCAAACAACACCAAACCACAAGCAACACAAACCAAAGCACACCAAGCAACACCAAAGCAAACACAACCAAAGCAACACACAACACAAACAACACCACACAACAACACAAACAACACACACCAGCAACACAAACACAGCACAACACACACAAAACAACACAAACCACAGCAAACACAAACCAACAACACACACCAAACCAAAACACACCAACAACACAAAACACACAAGCAACACAAACACAAAACAACAAAACACCAAACAAAACAAACACAAACAACACAAAACAAAACAACACAAAACCAAACAACACCAACACCAAACAACACAAAACCACACTAGCAAACACCAAGGCAAAAACACAAAGCAACACACAAAGCCACACAAGCAACACCAAGCAAACAACAACAGCCAACACACAGCAGCTAAACACAAGCAACCTTAACACAAGTAACAACCAGCTAACCCACAAAAGCCACACCAGCAACAGCAAGCAACACCAGGCAACAACCCACCAGCAACAACAAGGCAACAACAGCCAGCACAAGCAACACAAGCAACCAACAACCACCAGCAACACAAGCAACACAAGCAACACCAGCAACACCAGTAACCAAGACAAACCACCAGCAAACACAAGCAACACAAGCAACACAAGCATCAACACAAGCAACAACCAAGCAACAACACCACAGTCAACCACCCAGCAACACAAGCAACACAGCAAACACCCAGCTAAACACCCAGTAAAACACAAGCAACACCAGCACCACCAGCAACACACGCAACACACCAGTCAACACAAAGCCAACACAAGCAAGCAACAGCAACACAACCAACACCAGCCTGAAAAACCTCTGTGGTGGTCCTTATTTTTGAGGTTGGGTTTGTTCTTTCCTTTGGTGCTTTAAATTTTAAAATGAAAAAGAATCGTGTTTTTGCCCACGGCCCACCATGAGTAAAACCATATTTTTTTAACATGGTAACCTGGGACATGGGAAGTGTGTGGTGGACCGTTCGGTGACCCGAGCGAATTAGGGTTTTGCCGGGACTGGGGGACCATGGAAAATCCCCGAGTTTCGGAATCTCCTGACAAAGCCAGGGCCCGACGTTTTGGGTGTTCCTTAGGAAAAGACCACTAAAAAAACACGCACCCCCCCCCACCCCACTCTTACCCCCATGTTGGCAAAAAAATGGGTTACAAGCACTAGCTTGGGGGAGTAATAAAACCTGCGTGCGTCCAGGTTTTAGCGTTCCTGGCGTCCAGGGTGGTGTGATTAGTTTTTTATCATCCTGTTTCTCCGCCTTCCACGCCTATAGAAAAAACCGGGATAAGCCTCCGGACTCTATGGACTTGTAAACGGCCTTGAAGGAGAACTTAAGATGTTAACATTGGACCCGCGTTTTTCATTTTGAGGGAATATTTTTTTCACCAAAAACGTGGACGATTTGATATTAAGGAAAAATAAATTTCAATTGGTTTTCCCCTGTCCATTGTAAAACATGTCCTTTCTTATCAATACATTTTTGTTTTTGGGTTTTTTTTTTTTTTGGGTGGGTGGGTGGGGGGGGGGAGGGAGGCAAAAACCGTTTCTCATCTTACCCCGGCGTAAACCCTCAGTATCGAAATACGGCCCTCAATTCTAAAGAGTTCGTACTTGGGAACATCATCACTCAAGGGTGTTATATATAGTATAAAACAACGTGGCCTTGTTTCTGTTTTATTTTTCGTTTTTACCTCCCCCCCCGGCCCACCCGCCCGCCCCCCACAGTTGCCGGGCCCATCCCGTCGCCCAGGGACAGGGCAGGAAGAGCTTCCCCAAGACCCCCGTCAGTGTTGACGGGAGCCGCGCCCCGCTCTATATGGCCCCATTCCGCTTCCTTACAACTTCCCATGGAAAACCAAGCCCACTGTGGGATCAACGAGGGAAGGGGACGTAAAAGGGTTTTTTGAAACCTTTGGTCCTTTGCTTGCCTTTTTATTGCCATTTTTTTTGTACCTCATTGCCCATTTGTCCCCATGTTGGTCCCCCCATCAAATCAAATTCAAAATCTAAAAATCCAAATTCCACATTCATATCAAATCAAAATTTCAGGTGAAAAGCCAAAAGTAAAATTTAAATTCAAATATCAATTAAAACAACTGCAATTAAGTTTTAAATTTGCGGTCACATCACTATCAAACATCACATAATCATCAAAATCAAATATGGACCATCAAAATCAAATGAAAATTTTTTTTAAAAAAACGGTCTCCAAATCAAATCTAAGTCACGTTCACTATCAAAATCACATTCACATCACAGATCAAATAAATAAAAACTTAAAGAAAACAAAAAAAAATTAAATCAAGTTTAAATTCACATCACACATCCACATGAAAATCCCAAAATCACACATCACATTCAAAATGAGACAATCCACATTCCACATCAAATCCAAATAAAACATTCAAATCAAAAAAACACATCAAATCACAATCACATTCAAAATCACCATTCAAAAATTCAACATCAAATTACTCAATATCAATATATCAAAAATCTGGAGTTCTTTATTTGCCTTAAAAACCATTTTTCCCATCTTCTCTTTGACCTACTTTTATATTTTAAATTGATTTTTTTTACCCGGGACTAATTAATGTTTTTTTGCTAACAATTTTGTTTTGAGCGGGTTGGGCCGGCGGCCGCTGCTGGTAGGGCCCTACTTCTTTTTCCTTTTCCTTTCCTTTCCTTTTCACTTAATCTTTTCCTCTAAAGCTATTTTCCTCTTTAATTTCCACTCTGGGCATCATCGCAATTTGTGAAAAAAATCCTTATCAATTTCGGACCCACCCATTTAAAAATCACCGGATAAATATTTGTCCACAATCCGCTTCCAGAGGATAGAGAAGGGACCCCATTTTACTTTTGTTTATGGCCGAAGGGAGAGGAATACAATAAGGTCGTTTTCTCCTCTTTTGAAAAAACCAATTACTATATTCATCGCCCAACACCACCACCAATTACAAAACTGCACTCTCCTATAGTTTTTGTTGTTAGGGCTTCCTGTTTTTTTTTAACATTTCCATAGAAGTTAGTTGTTTTAGGCCTCTTGTTTTTTTTTTTTTTATCGAATTCATAGAAATTTAGTTGTTAGGCTCTCTGTTTTTTAACATTCATAGAATTTAGTTGTTTAGGTTTTTTTTTATATTTGTTTTACATTCATAGAAATTAGTTTTTGTTAAGGTTATATTTTGTTAAAACATTTCATAGAGAATCTTAGTTGGTTAGGTTTTTATTTTTGTTTAAACATTCATTAGAAATTAGTTGTTAGGCTCTATAATTTGTTTAAAACAATTCATTTGAAGTCTAGTTGTCTAGGCTCTATTTTTTTAAGCATCTCATAGAATTAGTTGTTAAGCGGCTCTATTTGTTTAAACATTCATAGAATCTAGTTTTGTTAGGCTCTATTTTTTTGTTTAACACATTTTCATAGGAAATTAGTTTTGCTTTTAGGTTTCTTATTTTTTTTAAACATTCATAGAAATTAGGTTTTCTTATGTGTCTTATTTTTTTAACCATTCATAGAAATTTAGTTCTCTTACGTTTCTATTTTGTTTAACATTCATAGAATTAGTTTTTTTTACGCTCCTATTTTTTTTTAACATTCATAGAAATTAGTTTTTTACGCTCTATTTTTTAAAAAAACATTCAATAGAATAGTTGTTCTTACGTTCTATTTTGTTAAAACCATTCATAGAATTAGTTTTCTTATGTTCTATTTTTTAAAACATTCATAGAATTAGTTTCTTACGTTTCTCTATTGTTAACATTCATAGAAATTAGGTTTTCTTACGTTTCTATTTGTATTAACATTCATAGAAATTAGTTTTTCTTTACGTTCTAATTTGTTTAACATTCATAGAATTAGTTTCTCTTACGTTCTATTTGTTAAACATTCATTAGAATTTTGTTCCTTACGTTTCTTATTTTTGTTTAACATTCATAGAATTAGTTTTCTTTACGTTTCTATTTGTTAACATTCATAAAATTTAGTTTCTTACGGTTCTATTTGTTTTAACATTTCATAGGAAATTAGTTTTTCTTACGTTTTCTATTTTGTTAACCATTCATAGATTTATTTGTTAAGTTCTCTTATTTTTAAACATTCATAGGAAATTATTTGTTAAGTTTCTAATTTGTTATAAACGATTCATTAGGAATTTAGTTTGTTTAAGTTTTGTTTTTTTTTTAACATTTTCATAGAATTTTTTTTCTTAAGTTCTATTTTTGTTTAAACAGTTTCCATAGAATTTAGTTTGTTTAGTCTCTAGTTTTTTTTTACACATTTTCATAGAAATTAGTTTTGTTAAGTTTTAGTTTCTATTGTGTTAAAAACATTTCATAGAGAAAATTAGTTTGTTAAAGTTTGTTCCTATTTGTTTTGTTTTTAACATTTCCATAGGAAATTATGGCCACTGTTACTATAATTGATTTTTTTGCTGCTTTTTTTTTTTTTTTGGTCCTTGAAAACTGCAAATGTTATAACCATTTACCCATGCTTTTATTTACCCTTGTATAATATTAAAAATGGATTCTTGTGTTCTACTGGGGGGGGAAGTTTGGTAGGTCCCAGAGGCAAAGTGTGTCGGCCCTGTCAAACCAACCAGGGTATTGGGGTTTCGAGGCCCCCACCGACACCAAAGTCCCCCATCGAAAGAATCGGAGACGATGCGAAAAAAAAACAAGGAGGGCCCCGTGTGGGGCAGATCACAAAACCACTGTTGCACGTTTAAAAGATCAACTTGAACTGTTTTACAGGGCAGAGTCGGGGCAAAAATTTAAAAAATCCTACCAAAAAACCCCTGAGCTCCCTCACCCTTAGTTTTGTGGAATGTTGGGGTAAAATCAAAATCAAATCCAAATCAAATCAAATTCAATTCAATTTTTTCTTTTTAATTGGTTTTCTATTATGAAAAAAACCTGAATGTACCACCCAGCAAAAACGTGCCTGTATTTTTGGGACAAAACAAGATAATATTTTATTCTTTATCTTAGCGCCTTATCTAATCTAAAAGGGGTTAAATTTTCAATGGAAACCAAAACACAAAAAAAAGCTTCCCATAATATTTTTATCCTCCTCAGCCGTCTGCCACAAAACGCTAACAAACCACCACCACCGTGGGGAAATGGGCTAAACCAGCTGGCTAAAAACAACAGCTCCAGGCCCTGGACCAAGAAGGGTCCATCGAAAAAGCTTCTCAAAAAATGCAGGTCCAGACAATCTATATAATCTATGTATATGAATTAGATGAAGCTGGAATTGTCCCCCCTCTCAGCTATTGACCGTTTTTTTATAACTCCAGGAAAACCGCCGCCACACACACCACTCTCCAGATTCCGCATTGTAGATTTTTTTAGAAAAGGCCTGCTATAGGTTTTCTTAGCGAAATAACACTATTGGGATTAAAGTAAAATATTTTTTTGATTTGATTCTATAAAGCAACCAACGAACGAAAATATAAAGCAACCAACGAACGAAATACTGCAAACTCGACGAGTATAGAGGCGTCACATTTCCATCCTATAAATCAACCAACGAACGAAATACTGCAAACTCGACGAGAGTATAGAGGCGTCACATTTCCATCCTATAAATCAACCAACGAACGAAATACTGCAAACTCGACGAGAGTATAGAGGCGTGACATTTCCGTTCTATAAAGCAACCAACGAATGAAATACTGCAAACTCGACGAGAGTATAGAGGCGTGACATTTCCGTTCTATAAATCAACCAACGAACGAAATACTGCAAACTCGACGAGAGTGTAGAGGCGTGACATTTCCGTTCTATAAATCAACCAACGAACGAAATACTGCAAACTCGACGAGAGTGTAGAGGCGTGACATTTCCGTTCTATAAAGCAACCAACGAATGAAATACTGCAAACTCGACGAAAGTGTAGAGGCGTGACATTTCCGTTCTATAAATCAACCAACGAATGAAATACTGCAAACTCGACGAGAGTGTAGAGGCGTGACATTTCCGTTCTATAAGGCAACCAACGAATGCAATACTGCAAACTCGACGAGAGTGTAGAGGCGTGACATTTCCGTTCTATAAGGCAACCAACGAACGAAATACAAACTCGACGAGTGTAGAGGCGTGTAGGGGAAACAGTAGGAGGTCAGGGATTTCACTCTCTACGCGTTCGTGTTCAAGACGTGAAACTCGTTGCCTGACTGCTAATCGTTCCTTTCTATCATTATCATCACTCGCGTAATGTTAAAGACGAGTGGAATGTTAATTAATTTTGTACAGAGATGGAATCATAATTTTGTATGGCGAAGGAGAAATGAATTAAAATAACAACATCGAGATGGAGGGTTTTTCTTATATTTATATATTTCAAAAAGCCTCCAACTCCTACTACTTGTCTGGGTTTGGAGTTGAGGACGTGAGACTCAACATTTATGATTTTAAGTAAATTTGAGTTACAATTATTCTTTTAATACAGCATCAAAAGAAACAGTTGATTGTCGTAACATTTTCGAAACATTTTCTTTCATTGACATCATCGTTGTCGTCGATTTCATTTCCAGAGCGTCAAGTGGCCCTCAAGTTTTTTTCGTCCATGGCTGGAGCCAAGCTTCTGGGAGGCACATCCGAAGAGCAGAAAGGAAAGCTACAACAGGTCCTGCGAACTCTTGAAAGGTAATACCTAATACCAACACAATGACATGTACCGCCTACAAAGGTAATACCTTAAAGTATTATCACCTTGAAAGGTGATGTTTAATATCAATAAAACCTTGAAAGGTAATACGTTTACCGTATGTCAATAGTACTGTGGAAGGCAGTAAGTTTGCCTTATATCAATATCATCTTGAAAGGTAATACCTAATATCACTATCTCATTGAAAGGTAATGCCTAATACCGCTATCACCTTGAAAGGTAGTACCTAATACCACTATCACATTGAAAGTTAGTACCTAATACCACTATCACCTTGAAAGGTAGTACCTAATATCACTATCTCATTGAAAGGTAATGCCTAATACCACTATCACCTTGAAGGTAGTACCTAATACCACTATCACATTGAAAGTTAGTACCTAATACCACTATCACCTTGAAAGGTAGTACCTAATACCACTATCACCTTGAAAGGTAGTACCTAATACCACTATCACCTTGAAAGATAGTACCTAATACCACTATCACCTTGAAAGGTAGTACTTAATACCACTATCACCTTGAAAGGTAGTACTAATACACTATCACATTGAAATGTAATACCTAATACCACATTGAAAGGTGATACACAATACCAATGCCACCTTCAAATGTAATACCTAATACCAATCCACCTTGAAAGGTAATAAGCTTGTGTAATACCAATACCACCTTGAAAGGTTATACCTAATATCAATCCATCTTGAAAAGTTATACCTAATATCAATCCATCTTGAAAAGTTATACCTAATATCAATCCATCTTGAAAAGTTATACCTAATATCAATCCATCTTGAAAAGTTATACCTAATATCAATCCATCTTGAAAGGTTATACCTAATATCAATCCACTTAGAAAGGTAATACCTAATACCAATCCACCTTAAAGGTAATGCCTAATACCAATCCACCTTGAAAGGGCATGCCTAATACCCCTTCACCTTGGAAGGTAATAAACACATAATACCAGTAAAGTGAAGAGGCAATAAGTGAAATTGAAGGCCTAACAGGTAGAACATTGACAGTGCAGGAACAGAAAATTTTCGGGGAAAACCGTCCTTCCTCAGTCGCACAGTGATAGTGACAACGATACCTTGAAAGGTAATGCCTAATACCAATCCAACTTGAAATGTAATAAGCTAACCTAATACTAATACCACCTTGAAAGGTAATACCTAATACCAATCCAACTTGAAATGTAATAAGCTAACCTAATACTAATACCACCTTGAAAGGTAATACCTAATACCAATCACCTTGAAATATAATTCCTAAATACCAATCCACTTTGAAAGGTAATGCCTAACACTAATACCGCCTTGGAAGGTAATTCGTTTGATAATACCACATTTGAAGGTAATAAGCTTACCTAATAGTAGTAATACCAATACCACCTTAAACGTGGAAAGGTAATACACCTAATACTAATATCACATTGAATGCAAGGTCATACCTAAGTCCATCTATATCTTATCTAATACGACTTTTAAATGTTTCATTGGAACAATATTATATGTTGTACTTTACTCACCTGAAAACAAGATTAAATAATGTAAGGATGAATTTATTAAAAAATGAATTTCAGTTTGATTAGATATAGAGATCCAGATCTAGATCGTCTTGGGTAAGAATCGTCTACTGGAATGAACCGCTTGTTAAAACAAACATGTTTTTTTTCTTTTCATTTCAATCCCTAACAATCATGCATTCATCCTATTTAATACATTTATTATACTACTAAAAATAATATAGTGTGTGTTTCATTTCCTAATATCGATTCATTTTCTAACTCTTTGTCTTTGTTTTTATCGATTGCTGTTCTTTTTTTTTTTTTTTGCAGCAAAAGAGGCCGCGGTGCTGGTGATCCCTCAGTTCGTCGATCCTTGGATTCGAGTTTATCTCAAAGGAATCGAACTTGAAATTTGTTCGTCTGCTAGATCCCGAAACCAGAGCCAACAGATGGATGCACACCACGTGGCATCACCTGCCTGGTAAGTCCTGAACAATGACATTAATGACAATGACATCCATCCTTGTGATTCTGAGTTGGTCGTCCTTTGTTCACCAAAGACTCTGTTGCACGGCATTTGTTTTGGGTCTCTCTTTATGTTTCGTTTACTTCCGGTTCCATGGGCTGAGGGGGGGGCGGGGGGGGGGCGGGAGGACTCAGTAGTCCAGAGGCAAGGTGTCGACCTCTCAACAAGAAGATAGTGGGTTCGAGCCTCACCAACAGTTGAAAATAAGATGTCTCTCTAGTTTTTACAGAGTAAAACATGCTCCCTGGTCCAGGTAGGTGGATTGACACCTAGTCTCATCAGAGAGAGAGCGATAAAAGGAGATCCCATGTGCAAGATCACAACTCTGTGCAGTTAAACATCCCTTGGTTGTTTGTAGGGCAGTCCGGGCAAAATTTAAAATCTTACTAAACTAAAAACTCTGAGGTCACCTTAGTTGTGGATGTGGGTAAATCAAATTAAATTTTTTAAAGTCTGATTCCATGGACTGAATTTTCCAAGTGCTGAATAATTATTCGCTCAACCAAAAATCCACACAGTGTACGTACGACTTATGGACAGTCAGAGCCTTGATAAACATTGCAGTCACTAGATCTAGATTATTATTAATTCTTCATTATGTTATTATTATTATTATTATTATTATTATTATTATTATTATTATTATTATTTTTATTATTATTATTATTTATTATTATTATTATTATTATTATTATTATTATTATTATTATTATTATTATTATTATTGTTATTATCATTATTATTATTATTATTATTATTATTATTATTATTATTATTATTTTTATAATTAGTATTTATTATTATTATTATTATTATTATTATTATTATTATTATTATATCATTATTATTATTATTATTATTATTATTATTATTATTATTATTATTATTATTATTATTATTACTATTATTATTATTACTATTATTACTATTATTATTATTATTATTATTATTATTTTGTTTCTATTTTAATATATTAATATTATTATTATTATTATTATTATTATTATTATTATTATTATTGTTATTATTATTATTATTATATTATATATTATTATTTCTATTATTATTATTATTTTTATTTTGTTTTTATTTATTATTAGTACCGGTATTATTAGTATTAGTATTATTATTATTATTATTATTATTATTATTATTATTATTATTATTATTATTATTATTATTATTATTATTATTATTATCAATATTATTATTATTATTATTATTTTATTATTTCTATTATTATTATTATTTTTATTTTTGTTTTATTTATATTATTATTATTATTAGTATTAGTATTATTATTATTATTATTATTATTATTATCATTATTATTATTATCATCAATATTATTATCATTATTATTATTTATATTATTATTATTATTATTATTATGATTTTTACAATTATTATTATCAATCCTAATTGATTATTTATATTATTATTATTGTTCATCTTCACTGGCTAGAATAAAGTACAGCAACATGCAATGAACAACAAGGCCTAATTGATAATGATATCCTTACATTTTCACTGGAGCTCTCAATGACAACCCGGTGAACATTCGCCCACATGCCCCCACTCCCGGGCATTTCGTCATCCCACCCCGACTGGGGCTAATTCTACCCACCCGCAGCCACAACGCCCTACTTTTACTTTCATGGGGGAGGTCAAAGGTTAAGTCACGAGTCTGCATACTGCCCAATGAGTGACGTCAAATTGCGACATTTGTGTATTATGCATTTTTCTTCTTTGATTTAATTAGATTGAATGTTTTGATATTTCTTATTATTATTACATGTATATAATTTATATACATTGTATTTGTAAATTGGTCATACTCTCCAGCGAACCTTGAACCTTCTTTGTTTTTCCAGATTCACCACACATATGACAAGTCTTACTTACAATATTCAAAGAAATATGATGATTATATTAGTTTTATATAGGGCTTATTATTACATTGTATTATTATTATTATTATTATTATTATTATTATTATTATTATTATTATTATTATTATTATTATTATTATTATTATTATTATTATTATTATTATTATTACTATTATTATTATTACAATTATTATTGTTATTATTATTATTATTATTATTATTATTATTATTTGTTTTCATTACTATTTTTTGTATTATTATTATAATTATTATCATAACAACATGCAAGAGCCATAAGAGCTGCAAGAAAACCATCAATAATTAAACTTTCTGTTCTTTGTTTACATGAGCAAGGCATAATATAAGATATAAGCTGTATAATGAATTTCTGGTCCAACTTTTTTTCCAATAATTCAAAGTCAAAGTTTAAACTGCAGTATAAATGTTTTGAGTTCAATTTGTTTTGTACGTGAATAGATTTTCTTTTTCTAATAAAACACTATACCTTAGCGATTTCATGAATTCAAAAGCACATGCATTTGTGTAGTTTTATCAATTTTAATACATTAAATTTTTCTTCTTTTTTTTAAAAATTTATACTAGATCTATACACTTCTCTTTTATTCTTAAAACCTTTTTTCTAACTGTGATACTGTGTCTATCTGTGATATTTATAAATGTGAATATAAAAATAACAATATTATGAATGATTTGTTGTTGGGGTTTTTCCTTCACAATAAAATTTCAAAATTATCAAAAAATGACCACCGCTTGGTTTGACTGATTGATTCATTCAGCGGTGATCTCACTGTGAATTGTACAGATTGACTGATTCATTGACATTTATCACATCCATCGTAAACAGTGATTTCACAGTGAAATATAAAGATCGACTGATTCATTGACATTTACCATATCCACCATAAACGTGATCTCATGTATATTATAAAGATTGACTGATTACAAATATCCACCATGACTCATTGATTCATTGACATTTACCGCATCCACCATTAGCAGTGATCTCACTGTGTATTATAAATATTGACTGATCCATTGACATTTACCACATCCACCATAACCAGTGATCTCACTATGTATTAGTATTATAAATATTGACTGATTCATTGATATCTACCCCATCCACCATAATAATATGTAGTAATCTCTTACGGTGACTCTAAAGGAAACGGCAAGATAAAAGATGAGTTAAAGGGAAAGAAAGAGGGCCTACCAGCACCTCCCGCTCACCACCCACTGCTTGGGATTGTGACTGTCATAATCTGTAGAGAACATAAATGGCAGTCTGTAGGTTCATTCATTACGTATCCTGCTGTGCGCTGACCATCATATTTCTCCACACTCCCTGATCGCTGGTCACTCTTATCAGGTTGTTTACTTTCTTTGTTTTCAGCCATCTTGCAATTCCATCCAGAATCTTTTCCCCTTTGTCGCCCTCTACATCTTGTCCCATCGATTTTATCACTATCAGTGGTGACCAGGCATTCCATTTTCTACCTCCTCATTACATTTCAACAAAAAAAAGTTGCCTGTCTTTTCTTAATTTTGATCAGGAGAGTTCTCCGTGTCTGTCTGTTTGAGAATGTTTTGCCTCGTTGTTTCTGTCTTTGTCCACGAAACACGTATCATTCTTCTCAAAATCAAGAATGGGACACCAGTGCAGGTAGATGACTTATTACGGTCAACTACGCTTATTGTATCGATGTCCTTGCCTTAAGGGAGCAGAAAAAAAATCACCACACCCGTAGCTCAACACAATCGTTTGACAACAAATGATTTACCCCAACCCCCTTTCATTTTTAGTTTGAGTTTACACAGTGCGTACTTCTCAACTCCGGTTTCAGTGCTTTAGTAGGAATTTCATACACACTGAACATGAATATTACATGTTCTCTAGGTAAATGAATGCATTCATTTTATGAACATGTCATATTAATGTTTTAAACCAATCGTCAGAGTCTAGTAAATGAATGCATACCTAAGAATAAGTCTAAAAGTACAATATTGTGAAAAAAGCCATGCCAGCCGTGGGGCTTGGAAATGAATGTACTGTACTGATGTACCAGCTCAAACCTCAGTTCAGTAAACTGTAAGACAGGACAAACCTTGATTCAAAAAAATGATTTAACATGACATTTTTGGATCGTAACAAACCTTGTCATGGAAAAAATATGTTAAGACTATTATGGACTTGAGTCATAAGTACTTCTCAACCAGGGGATACAGTGCACAAACCTGCTTTCATATTAACACTCTGATAAGATATTTCTTTGAAGTACCTTGAATAAGACTTGGATTTTGGTTTGATTTGATTTACCCACATTCACAACTAAAGTCATCTTTTTTGGTAAGATTTTTAATTTAGCCTAGACTGCCATTTAAACAGCCAAGGGATCTTTATAATATTAACGTGCAGTGTTGGTGATCTGCACTCAGGACCTCCTTTTTTTTTTATTGTCCGTCTCCAATGGGTCTAGGTGTTGAGCTATCTACCTGGACCAGGAAGGGAGAGAGAGGGGGGGGAGGATTTTGCTCTAAAAAATCGATAAAATGTTTCGACCGTTGGCGGGGCTTGAACTTGAGCCCACTACCTTTTGGATGAGAGGTCGACATCTTGCCTCTGGACTACAGAGTCCCCACAACGCCACAGTAGCACCCGTCAACTGCTCTCGGTCTCACTGAAGCAGAAGAAAAGGAGACCACACCAGAAATACCACCACCAACAACAAGTATTGACACTGGATAATTTCGGATTCATTTTATTTGATAAAGAACAAAAAAATTTTTCTTTAGAAAACCAACGAAAAAAAAACAAAATTACGACATCAAAAAGGATGATATTTAATCTGAATACTACTACTAGTAGTACTAGTCCCCAGGTACTACTAAACAGAAAGCAGGAAGTTATTTTGCATCAACTAAAAGAAAACTGATGGACTGAAAGAATGCTTTAAGCATTCAAAAAAAAAAGTGTATTTAATAATTTAATGTTAGTGTAGTTGGTTGATGTTTGTATGTTTGATCCAGTGGTTAAAAATTCAAAATGTAATTTCTTTGGTTTTTTGGTATGTGTGGTTTTTTTTTAAAGAAGCGAGAAGCAACACAAAAAAAAACCTTTAATTACATTATTATCAACTACAATCCTTATCACACGGAGAATTTTTTTATAAATCTTAGATGACCTGCAACTCATTATCTCTCATTCGTTGAAGCTTATCCCATCCACTGTATACTGTGATCTCATGGTAAATTAAGAGGAAATAGCAAGCTAAAAAAAAACCCAAGATGAGTTAAAGAATGAAAGAAAAGAAAAAGGACCTAACACTAACACTACCTACAGCAGTGCTCGTCAAACATCCATAGAAACAATCATAAATGGGTTTTACCCGAAAAAACATTTTTAACCTGTCGGTGTCAGTTTTGAGTCAGGGCACGAGCTCACTTGCTTCTTGTAATGTTTCTTTTTGTGGAATTTACTCCATCAACCATTGTGGTGATCTCAGGGTGAATTAAGAGGAAAAAACAAGATGAAAGATAAGTGAAAGAAGGAAAGGAAAGAAGTAGGACCTACCAGCACCGCCCGCCAAGTGCCCACCATGAACCCATGACCTCCTGGTTGAGAGATTGATATTTTCTTGCATTGCCTCTGGACCATTGGTCAAACATCTTTGGTGTCAGTGTCAGTGTCATTCATCCTAAGTACATCTGACATACATAATATTTGATCTGGCTTTGTTGTTTCATTGAAATAGCATTTTGTTCACCATGTGCGATGATCTCATGGTGAATTAAGAGGAAAGGTAGTATAGATTTTCATCCAGCGAAAGAGGAAAAGAAAGAAGAGAGATCTACCTACCACTAACACCCGTCAACCGGCTTCTTTCATCCGGCTAAAATTGAGATCCAACAGAGCGTTGGACGTTGGTCAATGATATTGATAAGTGATAAAACATTCATAGAGCGTTGGACGTTGGTCAATGACCTTGATAAAACATTCATAGAGCGTTGGACGTTGGTCAATGACCTTGATAAAACATTCATAGAGCGTTGGACGTTGGTCAATGACCTTGATAAAACATTCATAGAGCGTCAAACTCCATCGTAATGCTCAGTGGTGCCTTACATTAGAAAGACAGTTACTATCAAGTTATATAAAAGATACCGTACATCATAATTCATCCACTAATAAAAAAAAGACAACTTAGTTACATGCATGTCTGCTTATAAAATTCTTCAGTTTAGACTTGAAAACATCTAACCTGGCACACCTTCTACCCTGGTGCATGGTGTTAAAGCATTTCTCCACAACCAAAGTAATCCTACAAAAAACTTGTTGGTCATACGTTCATCACACATGAGGAACCGACCAGAAATTTATCATTTATAATGGATCATGCAGTTTGCCTTATCTAGCACACAAGGAGTCATCCTGGCATAGTAGTTAAGGTGATGGGATACGAAATCAATCGACCTAGGTTCCAAACCCCGCCGAGGACACAAGTTTTTTTTATTTTTCAAAAATTGAGAACCTACCAGCAGCAACCGCCAGCCGCACGCTAACACAAGCACAAAACAATAATAAAAAAGGTTTGTTTTGTTTCATTGACATTAACTCATCCACCAAATGCGGTAAGCTCAATCTCAGGGTGAATTAGAAGGTTTGTTAAATATGAAATTTACCCCATACACCATTGTGGTGATCTCAGGGTGAATTAAGAGGAAACCGCAAGACAAAAGAGAAGTGAAAGAGTAAAAGTAAAAGTAAAAGAGGAAAGAAGTAGGACCTACCAGCAGCACCCGCCTAGCACCCGCAAACTAAGAGAGGAGAGAAAGACGAAAGCTAAGTTAAGTAAAATGGTGGAAAAGGACAGAAGCATAGTCTACCAGTAGCACCTGCCAACCCCCCACAAAGACTGTTGATTGTTTGATTGATTGAAATTTACCCTGTCCACCATACGTGGTGATTTCAGAGTGAATTAAAAGGGAATTTGTTTGTTTAATTGAAATTTACCCCGTCTACCATTGTGGTGATCTCAGTGTGAATTAAGAGGAAACAGCAAGACAAAACTAAAAGAGAAGTGAAAGTGCAAAAGGAAAAAGTAGGACCTACCAGCATCCCCTGCCAACCACCCATAATTAAGAGGAAACAGCAAGATCACAGACGGGTGAAGGAGTTAAAGGGAAGAAGTAGGACCTACCAGTATCAACTGCCAACCACCCATAATTAAGAGGAAACAGCAAGACCACAGACGGGTGAAGGAGTGAAAGGGGCAGAAGTAGGACCTACCAGCATCCCCTGCCAACCACCCATATATAAGACAATAAAGACATCGACGTCAACATTATATTATTAACATTCCATGGACACATTGATGAGATTTAATTTCTTTCGTTTTTTTTTTACTTTTCAACAGTAAGTCAATTGCAATTCCCATGACCAGGCCGGATATGTTGCCATAAAAAAAAATAGCAAAGTAACAAAAATACGTAGTTGTAGTCGCAGTCGTGCTCATGCAGTCATAGTAGAAGTAGTAGAAATAGTAGTAGTAGTAGTAGTAGTAGTAGTAAAGTAGTAGTAGTAGTGGTAGTAGTAGTAGTAGTAGTAGTAGTAGTAGTAGTGGTAGTAGTAGTAGTAGTAGTAGTAGTAGTAGTAGTAGTAATAATAGTGGTAGTAGTAGTAGTAGTAGTAGTAGTAGTGGTAGTTATCATATCCCAATGAATAATGATAATGCATAATATTAATAATAATACCGGTACTAATAATAATAATAATAATAATAATAATAATAATAATAATAATAATAATAATAATAATATTAATAATAATAAAGTAATAGTAATAATACCAATACTAATAGTAATACTAATACTAATACTAATAATAATAATAATAATAATAATAATAATAATAATAGAAATAATAATAAAAATAACAGTACTAACAGTAGCGGTGTAGTATTGATGGCTGCAATCACAACTAACTGAAATCTCATTAATGGGATATGTACAAACATAATTCAATATCATCCTATTGTAAACATGACAGTAGTAATCGTACAATAAATACGAGAGAAAAAAAGAAAAGAAATTTAAAACAATTGCAACTAATTCAGGCATAATAGTACATATATCATATCATATATATATATATATATTGTGTCAGAGACTAGGTAGGTAGATAGCATGAACAATCGAAACAATCAAAGGAAGAATTCATGTATCCATTATATGTATCATGTACAATGTTTTGAGATTTCATAGAATCGAGTACATGCGAAGGTAATGAAAGCGGTATATAGATGGGAGTAAAAGAAAAGATATTTTATAATCAAATCAAAAATGAATAAAAGGGGGAGGGTGGGGGGTGGAAAAGTCAGTAACAAAAATAATTAACTTTCAAAAATGGATTGTTAAGGAATGCAACATGAAGAAAGGGAAGAGCCATTCTATCCCAGGATATAAAAGAAAAAGAAGACAAATCAAGAATATCAATGATACAATCAAACAACCTGAATGCCACAAACTAAACTAGTTTTTTATCTTGGCCTGAGAAATCGAATGCACTAACTCACTAAACTAGTTTTTATCTTGGCCTGAGAAATCGAATGCACAAACTCACTAAACTAGTTTTTATCTTGGCCTGAAAAATCGAATGCACAAACTCACTAAACTTTTATCTTGGCCTGAGAAATCGAATGCACAAACTCACTAAACTTTTTTTATCTTGGCCTGAAAAATCGAATGCACAAACTCACTAAACTAGTTTTATCTTGGCCTGAAAAATCGAATGCACAAACTCACTAAACTAGTTTTATCTTGGCCTGAGTAATCGAATAACTAACAAACTCTCAAAAAAACTCACTTTTTTTATCTTGGCCTGAGAAATCGAATGTACAAACTCACTAAACTAGTTTTATCTTGGCTTGAGGAATCGAATGCACAAACTCAAAAACTAGTTTTTAATCTTAGCCTGAGAAATCAAATGCACAAACTCAAATCATAATGACATCTTATATATACTATTAAGACATTTTTTAAAAACATTTTCAGCAGTTTAAATTACAAAACATCTTTAAAAAAAAACAAATTTTATTTTATTTTTTTGTTTGTTTGTTTCTCTTCACAATTCTTCTTTATTGTATTATTTCAAAGATATTGCAAATGATATTTAAACTGAAAAAGAAAAAAAAAATCATGCAAAGCTTAAACAGAACCTTTTTTGGTTTTTTTTTTTATTCTTGACACCGTACAAACAAGAGTTGTGTGTCGTCATTGAAATTTACCCCGTCCACCATATGCCATGCTCCAGGAAAAAAGAAGATTATCAAAGATTAGTGAAAGAGTGGAAAGAAAAAAGTAGGACCTACCAGTAGCTACCTGTCGACCGCCCCCATAAGACAATGAACACAAAATTTCAGGGTGTCCAGCAAAAAGTCAACTGAAAATTTCCTACCTAGGAAATGAAATACTCTCCCGACGTCAGAAACGGAGAACAGCGTAAATATTTCCAATTTCAATGTATTATTATAAATTGTCAATTCAAATCATAAGTGAATGACTTTCTAGTGCGTCTCAATGAAATGAAAAGTGATCACACATTTCTTTAATGTTTCACTTTGGATTAATAATATTTCAGCACTTTTCCACAAATTTGTGGAGAAAGAAAAAAATTCTGATAGCAGATAGATTTAGTAGTGATAGATCTACCCCTACCATTTCACAAAACATGCAAACAATGCAAAAGTAAGAAAAAAAATTTTTTTTTATATCTCCTTTCGAAAAATAAATCAAATACAAGTGACAATGTCATAGCCTAAACACACGCACAAACTTACTCAGCCTACCGAGAAAAGAAAATGAGATTTGAAAGGATTTTTCTAGAACTCTGCCAATTATAAATCTTCCTCTGTTCTACTTTAGTTTTAGCCACCCCCCCCCCCCCACAGTCTCTCTCTTTCTTTCTCAGGATCAAAAACTTAACTAGATCTAGGGTTTTTAATTGACTGCAACGTAAAACATCTACCCACCCCCTCCCTAGTAAAAATCTCCATTACAGCAACCACCCCATCCCCTCTTTCTTTCTTTTTCAATACAACCGGAATCTAGAGATCTAAATCTCGTACAGTACATGATTGCCTTCTTCCCGATAGACACATTTGTTATTTATTTATTTCTCTTCCGATACCGTATGTCAGTCAGTCGCCTCTTGTTTTGTCATCATATGTTTTCACATAGACTTTCTTCACCGTCCCCTCCCCCATCTCTGTTCAGCTACCAGACTGTGCGTGCATGACATTAATATATCCTTCGATCATCCAACATCCTCTATTCTTACTAAACACTTGCATTTGCCTTCCGGTCTTCTGTCAACTCCCGACTCTCCATATATACTCTCTCTAATACTAACACACACATGCACGATTGGTCGCATTAAACACACAAACATTCTCTGTCTAGCCATATTACTCCGTGCCAGATCGGACTTAAAAATATGCACATTGCCCTCTATCTCTCCCTTTGACACGAACCATACAACAACGTGCGCAATTGATTTTTTAACACACACGACATTCTTAATGTCTCCAGAGTAAAAGTCAAATTGAAGAAAGGAGGCCGGGCCGTAGATACACAGTTCATGGTATTAGTATTGGTATAGGCGCTAAAACTAAAGAAAGTATTGAAAGCTTTGTGTCGAAATCGACGCGAGCTTAGGTCGAAATCCAATACTAATTCCCAGGGCAAACTTCACAATATAAAAAGGGTATCGGAATCGTTTGGTTTCAACATGAAAGAATTGCCAGACAGCAAAGTATGCATGACCGGAAATGGATGACAAAATGATCATCCATCGTCCACAAACTTATTCGCATTTTCCTATTTCGCAGTACCGATAATTGTACATGTCTACTTCGATTTCCCTGATTTTCTCTCATGTTCGTCGACAATATATCATTTCCCATAGTATTTTCTCGACCGGGAAACATGTTTTTCGTCGTTAAGGATTTCCCTGATGCATGGAAACCCTGTTTTACTACCTGACCCCATTTCCTACTTGTTTTCCTACCCAAGACATCAATTTCCGACCTGAGTATGAAAAAAACCGACATATTTCCGACCTTGCTGGACACCCTGCAGTGATAAATTTGATAAATTTGATTGGACAATGAAGAGATTAGGAAGAAAAGGGAAAAAGTAGAACCTCCCAGTAGCGCCAAAAGACAATGAAGACTAAATTTGATTAAAGACAATGAAGACTAAATTTGATTAGTGAAGAGTGGAAGCAAAGTAGAACCTAAATTTGATTAGTGAAAAAGACAATGAAGACTAAATTTGATTAGTGAAAGAGTGGAAGCAATGAAGACCAAATTTGATTAGTGAAAGAGTGGAAGGAAAACAGCAGGAGAACCTACCATCAGTACCAATAGCACTCGCCAACCACCCATGAAAGTGAAAGCATGACATCTGACATCTCCAAACATCATAAAACCTTGTTCTATCATCCACACACCACATTTAATTGCGTTTATAAATAAATCACATAATATATATTTTATGTAAGACTGGAATTTCGAAAATACGTTTGTTTACATAATTCAACAAAAGAAACGCAAAGAACTTTGAAGAGAGTTTTTTTTCTTTTCTTGCATCCTCTAACATTTATATAGTTTTTATTAATGAAAAAGCAAACGAAAGAGAGTCTCCGGATTGAGGCGGGCTTCCTTTGTGGTGTCATTTCACATGCTGTAATCTAAGCGGTGAATCAAGAGCAAACAAATAGTTGATAGAAAGATAATAATAATGTGAAAGTGAAAGGAAGTAGGACACCAGGACCCACCACTACCAGTAACACCCCCACCCACCCACGATTGAAGCGGGGAAACTATACCACCTATTTGACTCTTGAGTCTATCAAACACCTACACACGACTGAAGCAGGAAACTATATCACCTATTTGAGTCTATCAAACACCCACACACGACTGAAGCAGGGAAACTATATCACCTATTTGAGTCTATCAAAGTGCAGCTGATGAAAGACAAGCGAAAGGGTGAATGACTGAATGTGACAGGAAAGGAGTAGAAGAGCCTACCGGCAGTGCTATCCACCAGCCACCAATATATATTTTATAATATAAAACTGTGCATCTCAAACTTTGACCGCTCTTATCTCAGGAACCACTGCACCCACAACCGCCATATTTCACGGGTAGATTTCTAATAAATAGTCTGCTTTAGGCTCTTAGCGAATAACTTCTTGGGTCAAATCAATATTTTAATGGATTGGGAAAAGATTTGTTTTGCCTGCATTTCCACAAAACTTTTTATTGTTATTATTACTCATTCCTTCGCTTCCGGTCATCAGATATATGCAATGAAAAGGCCGCTTAACCTAAGTATCGAATACCGTATCGGAAACCTGTTGTGTGTAGTGTATCGTTGAAAACAAAAACGTGGAGTAAAAGAGTAGATCAAATCATAATCATCCTTGTCTACGAGCATGCTTGTTTTCATATATATATATATACACAAAGTAAATCACAACGAGATTTGGAACATGCACACAACCCTTACAAACAAAAAGACTTGGAATAATAGACGTAGTGGCAAGGATAGAGTGGACGTTGATTCAATTAAAAACCATAACAATAACAAAAAAAATCTTAAAGAATGAGACATCGCACTCTAATAATAGAAGTCAGGTCAACGTTGTAGTCATGATAGGTCGATAGGCTTTTCAATCGGCAGGGTTCAAAGGGTTCAATCTATTAAGCCTTGGTGTGGTCGTGATACTGATAGATTATCTAAAAAAATGTTTTCAGCACGGCTACTCCAGTGGAGGAGGGTGGGGGGAGTCTACCTAGCCTCTCCCAATACTAAAAGCATTTTAAAAGGTACGACACCTCCTACTCTTATGAAATAACTTAAACAGATATATATATAAAAAATATGAACAAATACAACCAAAAATAAGAAAACAATGAGAAACTCAATTTACAAAATGTACAGACATAATATATGCATACATGTATAGGACAGGCTTGCGTAATTGTAATTGTGCTGCACTGACTATAACTATAATAAGAACATTCGGGATTTGATACGCTATAGAAATACCAAAGTCCCAGAAATCTTATATTTAATTATGTTATAAGAACGATTAACGGGTATGAGTAAGTTACAATGAACAGTTTTGCTAAAAAAAAAATAATTTTTTAAACTCTAAATTGCTTTAATTGGCATGAATTCACAACATTTTGGCTGAGAGGTCAACACCTTGATTCTGGACCACCATGTCCCCCTCACTTGACTGTGGCTCTTTGTGTCGAATATAGCCTCATCACACGAACAGCCCATGCAAAACGAACGTATGGACTCATGCTACACGGCCTATCAAACAACTGTTGCGGATTTGCTTTGCTTCATTGAAATTTACCCTGTTCACCATTGTGGTGATCTCAGGGTGAATTAAGAGGAAAACAGCAAAGTGATGAAAGACAGACAAGTGAAACAAGGAGTAGAATCTACCAGCAGCACCCTGCCAATTGCACACTGTTGCAGAGAATAACACTTTCACTTCAAATGCTTAGCTTTTTGTTTTTGAGATCACGCAATGCCAGTGCCTGGGATAATACATGTATCAATTCTAGTGTATTATAACTCAAAATTGACTTTTGATTTTTTTTTTCAAAGTGTAAAAATATTTTTAAAAACTTAAAACAGCAAGATAAAAACAAACCCACCACAAAACAAATCAGAATTTGCATCCACGCTGAGACACACAGTTTCTCAAATTTAAATATAATTTTATTACACATCAGTTTAAAAATAGATCAGGAGCAAGCAGAGTATTAAAATGGACGAGATCTATTTGTTTCATTGAAATGTACACCGTACATTGTATGTGGTAATCTCAGGGGAAATTAAGTGGATAAATGCAAGAGTGAAAGAAAAGATGTAGATTTTATTTGAAATTTTTTTAGAAAACTTTCAAACCCTCTACCTTCAGGTTGAGAAGCCAACACCTTACCTCTGGACTACAGAGTGTGTACAACTCAAAATACACAGCAGGAAAAAGCAATTTTGGCCCTCAAAAACATAAGCACATAACATGTACACAGGCTGCCAACCTTTTCAAATAAAAGTTGAAAAAAACGACTCCGACCGCACAACTAATTCTAACTTGCATCACGGCCAATAATGTTATTATAATATAAATTAACCCCCACCCCCCCCCCGTAAATAACAAAAAGAAAGTCAATCACCGGACCTTCTGGCAAAGCGTGACGGTAGATTTATGAACACAGAATGGCATCTCCAGGCTTTCACTCATCCTCCAACCTCCTGAGTCCTTGCCGTAAGTTAAGGATTTCTTCTTTGAAAATGCAGTTAACCCTCATAATATACATATACTTTTTAAGGTAAATTAAACTTATGGACTCCAAAGCCTAAAAAAAACCCATACTAAATAAGTTTTTATGCATTGGTTGTCAGTTATATAGGTTGATCGATTGATCAAAATTCACCCCCATCCATCATATGCAGTGATCTCAAGGTGAATGAAGAGAAAAGAACAAGATAAAAGATAGGTGAAAGAGTAGCCAACGAAAGAAGTAGGATGACCAAGCAGTAACTCCCGTCAACCTCCCATACAACTGTAGGACACAAAAAGAAATAATAAAGCGGAGAAATAACAATAATAATAGCCACACATTATCTTCCAAGCTCCTGACCGAAATAAGCAATCATGTACGTGTATATAATATATTATTGCATTTTTAAAATTCGTAAATTCAACCTGGAAGAAGATCGAAATAAATGTTCCTGAGCCGTAAAATAATTAGAGCTAAAATTAAAATAGTAAAAAGACTTCCTTCAATTCACATAGATACTTTGTACAGTTGACATGGAAAACATTGAAAAGAAGAAAAAAAAAAGGGGGGGGGGAACCTCTTTTTTACTCAATGTATCTTTGCCCCCCCGATCGCCATAGAGTTGAGCTGCGGGTATCCGTAACTGGCCTTGAGCCAACCGAGGCTTGTAAGCGACGATGGCTGCCGTTTCAAGGGCTCTCTCGGAGCTCAACCGTCCCAGGCCCATTTCAGAAGAAGACGAACAAGACATGAGGAAACAATCTTATCAAAACGTAAGAGTAAGAGGTGATAAGTATACAACAGCTACAATCTTAGTCAAACAGATAACAACAAACATCTCCACATAAGCATTTCAAATCAAATAAAAATTTCATGCTTGTGATGTATCAAAGACAATTGATAAAAATGCTGAACGTAGACCTAGGTGTAACGGCTAAATGAGACTAGCATGTGGCTTAAAACACCCCCCAAAAAAGGTAAGGCTAACGGTAAATAGTGATGAGGAACCTGCCTGAAATTCTACAATGACGATTCTATGTTGATGAACATATTAATTATTATTTCCATACAAGCAGTATTGGAAGCTTTGATCTCAAACCACGATTAGTTTGGGGGATTGTTTTTTTTAAATTTACATTTCTAACATTAGTTAACCATATTTTCTCTATCAGTAGTGCCAGGCATGTTTCACTGAAATTTCCCCACCCCCATTCACCATATGCGGTGGTCTCAGGGTGAATTAAGAGGAAACAGCAAGATGAAATATAAATCTGTTAAAAGAGGTACCACTAATGGAAATGTGGTATGTGGTTTGAATATGGGACCTAATAAGCCAATAATAGGACATACAAAGCCACTACTTGCACATACAAGACCAAATATTTTGACGAGACAAGCCAATGTTTGGACATACAAAGTCAATATTTGGGCACCACAACCTAATATTTGGACATCATGAGCCAATATTTGGCCATAATAAGTCAATATTTGGACATAATAAGCCAATATGTGGACGTACAGAGGCAATATCTGGACATAATAAGCCAAATTGTGATATTCAACGCAAGATAATATCAACTGGCAGGAAATTCATACAAAATGTATTTACTCATGACATGGCTTTCAACACTGAACAATGCATTCTCAATAAGAAACAGAATGGTTTTTAAATGTTCAGGCATTGATAACAAATTCAACTATATTTTGATTCTTTGGTGAAATTCACTGACGGTCTTTCTTCTAGTTCTAACTCCTGTACATAACTTTTGGATTACGTCTCAGCCTTTCCTTTTCTTCCACTCGTAATGCTGTTGTTTTGTGTTATTTGTCAGTGAATTTCGAGTTAAACCAACAAACCCTAATCTCAACAACAAAATAGATCCGAGCCATCCTCAAAACTTTCCGGCCAAGCCTCTCCTGATTTTTGGAATTGCAGAAATCGTGGTGGCATTTCAAGTAAGGACTAGATGCAGTTGGTTATAATAATAAAAACTAGATGCAGTTCTTCTTCATCAAACTCTATCATTGTCCGGCACACCCATGAAGAAATTGTAGAAGTTTAGGCACCTCGGAGTTGAAACCAGTGATGTCCAGGAAATTGAGATCGCTATGTTACCAACAGGGGTGAAGTCGTTCAAACCAACAACAGCCACCCTAGAGATAAAAAAGAAGAAAAAGCCAAGAAAACAAAGATGAGTGTTGTTTTAGGTGAGTTAGACTGTCAGACATACCCAGAATTAACTAGTCACTGATATATAGTAAAACTGTTGTATCTCCAGATTGGATGACAATTGAATAACCAGTGTAATAATATCTCCAGATTGATAACCATTGGATAATCAGTATAATGATATCTACAGATTGAATAAAAATTGATAATCAGTGTAATGATATCTGCAGATTGGATAAACATTGGATAATCAGTATAACGATATCTCCAGATAATGATATGACAATTGATTGGATGACAATTGGATAATCAGTGTAATGATATCTCCAGATTGGATGACAATTGGATATTCAGTGTAATGATATCTCCAGATTGGATGACAATTGGATAATCAGTGTAATGATATTTCCAGATTGGATAAACATTGGATAATCAGTATAATGACATCTACAGATTGGATGAAAATTGGATAATCAGTGTAATGATATCTATAGATTGGATGAAAATTGATAATCAGTATAATGGTATTTATAGATTGGATAAAAATTGGATAATCAGTATAATGATATTTATAGATTGGATGAAACTTGGATAATCAGTATGATGTCATCACCTGTTCTGTGTCACGCTATAGAAACCGGGACATGTGCCATGATGGTGGCCTTGAAGGAACTTTACTTTTTACCAATCGTTCCAGGGGGACTCGATAGTCAAGCGGCAAGGTGTCAGCCTCTCCACCAAAAGGTAGTGGGTCTGAGCCTCGTCAGCGGTTGAAAAATCTTCTCCAATTATTTTAGCTAACCCGACCCCCCCCCCCAAGGTAGTTGAATCGACACCTAGTCCCATCGGAGATGGACGATAAAGAGGAGGTCCGTTGTGCAGATCACAACACTGTGCATTTTAAAGATCAGTGCAGTCCAGATAAGATTAAAAATCCTATCAAAGACATCGAGATCACGTTAGTTGTGAAAGTGGGTAAATCAAATCAAATAAAAAAACAAATAAAACGACTCACTTGGCATCGGGAACACTGCACTGGGTGCGATATGAAGCCACCACATCGTGGAGGGCCTGAGGTGAGGACACGGCCTTCTTATCGCTCATGATAAGGACGCAGTCAAACGCTTTGTGTTCTCCGCTGGCCCACACCAACGAGTCGGTCAGATCAAAAATCTGATTCCCTTCCTGATAAAAGAGAGAGAGAGAGAGAGAGAATTGATTGATTGAAATTTACCCTGTCCACCATAACAGGCTGAAAATGAATCTATTCTACTCCAAATTTCAACCAAAGAACTTCAACATGGGGCAGACATCTTGGCTAATACTTTGGGGAAGTCAATATAGTACAGCCATTTTGATTGGCTGATAAATCCACGGCTTTCTCACGTGCAATGGGGTCTTGCTCACCGCTGTACCAGTGGTCAGGCGCTACCTTAATTTTACTCGCCACCGGTATACCAACAGACAGGACTCAAAGGATTGAACTGCATACATCCGCAAAACCCTTTTAATTGCATTGTTTTGTAGTCCTTTTTCCATCTGGTTCTTCATATAGAAACCAGTATTTTTATTATAAACGTCACCAAAAAAAAAATTATTTTCAAATCAAGTGATACTAACGTAACTGCCAGTGAATGAAAGAAATTTTTGAAAATGCAACAGTCCTGTTTCAAAACAACAGAGAAAAGAACACTATCATCATTGTCTACGTACGTCTTTGGTCTCGTTCACGATCTGCTCTATGACAGCGACAGTAGTCATTGCCTCAGTTACTTTCAGTTCCGACACCTTGGTTGAGTTAAAATAGGTCAGACAGAAATTTTCTTCGGCCTGTGGTGTGTGGGGAAAAAAAGAGAATAAAAAAGTAGAAAGCATGCTGATACTACAACAAGTAAGGAGTACCAACATGAAATAATATTGAGGCCGCATTGAAACAAAGACAAGACATATATACACAAAAGAATGGAGACAAAAACATCTTTTTGACTGCCAGTGACCTCTGTGACGGCACCCATGGCCTCGTTATGAAATGTTTCATTGAAATTTACCCCGTCCACCATTGCAGTGATCTGAGGATGAATTAAGAGGAAACAGCAAGATGAAAGATAAAAACACAAGAATGAAAGAACACGAGACGTAGAACCTACCAGCAGCCTCCACCAACCGTCCACCTGATATGAAAACAAGTGATGCTTTTTTTTTTCTTTTTTTCTTTTTTTTAACCTACATCCACGACTAAGGTGATCTCAAGCAAGTGATCAGAATGGAGAAAGTAGAAAAATGTTTAAAATTTCAATGAGAAAACAGACGTGTAGACAATAATTTAAGGAAACAGCTTGACCAGGTCAGACCTACATGAGATAACATTTGGGACATCATGGCGCACGGCATGATGGATGTCAGGACGTTGGCTCCCGAAACGTGAGATTTCAAAATTTTGCCATCTAAATGGATGGCCAGTAAAACGCGCTTGCCAAGTTTGGGCACAACCTGAAAACAGAAGACAAAAAAATTATTTTTTTTTAAATAAGCCCAGACGATCTCAATTGCATTGCTCATATTTCACTACAAGCTTTGTAAAACAGAATTATTTTAAAGGGCAGAGTAAGGAAACAAAATATTTCTTTTAGAAAGCTACTCAAAGGTTTAGCTTGCCATCTGATGACCATAACAACCATACTATAATGGAAGTAAGAGCGATCGTGTAATCACGACAGGCCATAAATTCTACAAACTGTTAGAAAAAGTACACAATATATTAAGGGTGGATGCGGGCAAAGTCAAAAACACTAGAAAAATTATTCAATCTAGATAAATGTTTTTCGATAATTAAACCTGAACATGTCAACTTTAAAAAAGTCCCGCCATTTCTCTCAACCGTGTGATAAAATTTAAAACTAGAACGGACAAGTTTGAATTTGCCCAATCGACTGTAGGCTAGCATAATTGGGTAGACTAGTATCCCTAGAATTAATGTCCATAACTATGAATAATCTGAAACATTCAGATTTTGTGTTCAGACAAGAGAGAGAGAGAGAGAGAGAGAGAGAGAGAGAGAGAGAGAGAGAGAGAGAGAGAGAGAGAGAGAGAGAGAGAGAGAGAGAGAGAGAGACAGAGAGACAGACAGACAAGACAGACAGAAAAAGAGAGAGATACAGCAGACAGAGAGAAACGGGGAAAAAAAAAGAAAAGAAAAAAACCCCAAAGAAAATAATGCAGAAAAAGAAGTAGTATCCAAACGTATTGCTAACATCCATATATCAAAACGTACCTCCAAGGCGGCTTTGTAAGCCATATGCAGAATCCTCACAACAAATGGATTCCTAGTCCATCTCTTGGCTCTGTTCATGTCGTACTTTCGTAGCGCTCGATGAAAATGGTCACAGGAGACACTCTGGTGATGAAACACGAATATCACGGGGAAGAAGAGTTTTTAATATTTGTCTGGTTTGTTGGTGGATTGTGTGGGCATATTTTATGTACAAGTTGAAAACTATATAATCTATATAAATATCTAAAAAAAATTGTAAACAAATGTCTAAGGAACGTATTGGGCATTCATTGACTGGAAATATTTAGCAATGTTGACTTGTAGCACAGAACAGGCAGAAAGAGGCTATTGAAAGAAGGAAGAGACGGTGGGTGGGGCATACATTGAGAAAGCCGCAGACGAGGCGTCACAAGAACAAGTTTTCTGCTGGAACGAACAGAGTAAAAGAAGGAGGGGTCAACCTAGAAGCACGCGGAGACAAGAAATGGTGAGAGAGATGAAAAGTTGCAGGTATTCTTAGCAACAATTGGAAACAAATGCATGAAATTTTAAAAACTCTGGAGCCAACGACCTATGCCCCTACCCAAAAATGTCCATCTCTCGCATTTGTTTCCAGTCGTTGCCAACAATATCTGCGACCTTTCATCTCTGTCTCCATTTTTCATCTCCACATGCGTCTAGGTCAACCCCTCTTCCTTTTAACCTGTGGATTCCAATAAGCATGTTTCGTGATGCTCGACCTGGGCTCTCTCAATGTATGGAGACATAAGGCATTGATCAGCTGAGCTACCAGAGATCTTTGACAATCAAGGCATTTTCACTACTCACGATAGCTGAAGGGCCGGTTTAGGTATGTATGTATATATATATATATATATATATATATATATATATATATATATATATATATATATATACACAAACACAAGGAGTGACTGGGGTAATCTTAATCAATCTTAAACAAAAGCAGAGAAATTTTCTTCATACGAACAACATAAAACAAGAACCACACATTTCCATACAGAAGACCCCATGGCTGCCAACCTTTTCAAATGGGAAACGAACTCTGACCATGCAAACTAATTCTAACTTGCATCAAACTCCATAACATTCCACATAACGTTGAGGATTTAATTTAAATTCATTTCCCTCTATATTTAACGAAAAGATTGCTGGCCTTTCTAGCGAAGTGCGAAGGCAATTTTATTATGAACTTAAAATAGTGTCTCCAGACTTTCAACTTAAGCTCTCTGAATCTCTGCCATTGACTTGGGGTCTCTTAAAGAACAAAAATTACAGTAAACACATACACTTCAAGATGTTTTTCATGTACTGGTTGGCAGCTAGAAGACCGTTATTCTTTGTGATTCTCAAACAAACCTTTCTTGTTTAATAGCTTCCCAAGTCTTGGATACGGTCCAAAATCCTTCCAATGGTCGGCGACATCTGTTCCAACATGCTAAAGTCAGCCATCTTGGGCAGACATCGAAATAAATCAGCCAATGGCATGTGTCCGATTTGCCCTTCATAAGACTGAGTTTGAAAAAACAAAAGAAATGAGAATTGTTGTCATTGATAGTGCCAGATGAAAAAAAATTTCTGGTTAACGCAAAGACCTGCACTTTCATCCCTCAAAAATGACAAAAAATGTTAAGAGTTTAAGACATTTTTTTCCTTGTGTAACAGCAGACTTTTTTTATTTGCTTTGATTCTACCGACATGCCCAACTAAAGTCATTTTGGGGTTTTGGGCAGCATTTTCTTATGTTTTGCCTGGACTGCCCCGTGACAGCAGATAAACATAGAGCATTAAATAGAGTATGTCAGGAGCCTTTCCTTGACAAGATTTGATTTTACCCGCATCCACAACTAAGGTGATCTCTGCGTTTTTGGCAGGATTTTTATTTTTTATTTGCCCATTGAACTACCCTGTAAACATTATATTAAATGATAATAATAATAATAATAATAATAATAATAATAATAATAATAATAATAATAATAATAATAATAATAATAATAATAATAATAATAATAATAATAGTAATAATAATAATCATCCTAAATGTATAATAAAGAAGGCAATTTTTCTTTTGATTTTTACATTTCTCTTGTTACAAAAATGCATTTAGTACATGCATTTATAAGTTTATAAATATGTCACTAAAAACTGTCCGCTCGCACCACCACACAACACAAATTTAACGTAATACAACCATGATTAATATTCACACACACACGCCAAGATATCTTTAACACGCACAAAGTGTTGTGATATAATACACATGGAATGTCCTTTCGTCCGTCTCCCATGGACATTTTCAACCCAAGACTTCCTGGTTGGGAGGCCGACACCTTGCATCTGGACCAGTGAGTCCTTGCCAGAAAAGACAGGGAGCATTAAATAGAGTTTGTGTCTGGAGCCTTTCCACGATACGAGGAGACTAATAAAATATGAGAAACTCGTTTGTCCGAAAGACTTTTTTAATAACAAAATAATTTATCAAAACGTGAAATGTTACATTCGGCCCAACAACAACTATTTCCTGGCAACGTCCTCACCTCTCTGAGCCTATAAAATGTTTGGAACTTGTCGGCCGACAAGGAAGTTAAGTTCAATCAAGCTGCGGATGACCTCTCTTTCTGCGTCGTGGCTGGCTTTCAATTTTTCCGCGGCTTGCATCAACCGCGACAGCTCCCTGACCCTCCTGATCTTCCAGGTCTTTGACCTTGTCAAAGCTCTGCCTTGCCCTTCATTATATATCCCGTTGCAGCAGAAAAACCTGTCATAAAAAATAATAGTACAGATCTTATTCTTTTAATAAAATATCCATCCATATAAGTTTGTTTCATTGAAACTTACCACCCTGTCCACCATGCGGTGAAAGATAAATAAAGAATGAAAGGAAAAAGTAGGACCTACCAGTACCACCCGCCCACCCATCCAATTTGAAATTTAGAAAGCCTACATGATGTATAGAATCAACATATTATGGATGTGAGACATGTAGACAATCAACACAAATATTATGAAATTGTTAAATTTATTCAAAATAAGATTATATTAAAGATTAATCTTTACAATTTCATGGACAGAACACAGAACCAATAAATCCATAAAAGAGAACAGTTGCAGGAAAATTGATCTGAAGGATGGCTAGAGCATTTTGTTAAAACTTCAATGCTGAAATACTTTGGCCACGTCGAGCGACACAAAGATAAATTTAAATAAGAATGAATCTGGTGGTCAAAACTAGTGGGAAACGAAACAAAAAAGCCATGCAAACACAAGATGGGAGTAGGATATTAAGAGGAAGCATTTGCAAAAAGTAATGACAGATGCAAGAATGACACATGACAGAGAGACATTCACAGGTGCTGTTAGAGCACAACATCCAATAATGTATTATTTTTATAAAATTATCAGTACATGTAGATTGATTTAAAGAATATGTTCTAAATCACCTCTTTACACATTTAACACGGCATTATCTGTATAATGTCAGGTTGATGATATATGTGTCCTTGTGATGATTAGTTAGAGACAATTTATTTCAATTTGAAAGTGAGGATATTAGAAACATATCTTATACAATAAGACAGTTCAACCCGAGACTGCCTTTCCTTCATCAACTTAACAATATCATTTGGCTTGCAAATGAAACTTTTGAAAATATGTAGGTTTCCACATTTATTTAAATTAAACAGAACATTAGGTTCAGGCAACTGTGGGCGGTGACTTCAGAATCACAAGGAGGGGCAAAGTGAATCATTAGCTCACAATGTGTGAATGGCGTGAGTAAGAAGGATAAAACAGGAGGTTAAATGAAAGAAATGGTGAAAAGAATTTAAATTGAAAAGATACAAATATAATACGAAATTTTTCTCTACCTTCTGACTTTGATTTACTATTGAAGTGAACTTGGCTGAAAGATCTTTGTGCGTCCAACCATAGGCAGATTTGCACAGAGTAGCTTCCTTGGCTAAGTCTAGAGGGGATTTACTGCTGTACCAGTGAGATATCAAATTTCGCATTCCCCGGCCCCATGAAGCCTTTGGAGGTGAAGTTACTTGTTTATCAAAATGAATGAACGTGAATAAATCCGAAGATGATTCACAAAGCTCTTGAACAGCGTGTGACCTCCTTTCGAAGCTGATCAGATTTGTTTCCCTTCTCCTGAGGACTTGCCTCCTTATAATACGAGCGAGAGCATATAACAAGCACTCTTTACGCACAAAGCACTTGTGCTGAGAGACTGCTTTTAGCCGTTTAACAGCATCATGCCCTTTGTTACATGATAATATGGACTGAATGGATGAAGTTGTTTCCCTTTGAATATTCTT
>JAXRKP010001118.1:0-42500 GCA_037039925.1 Doris montereyensis | reverse complement strand
TTTTGGGTTGCTGATCAAGAAAATCATATTATTTTTATGATTTGACTAATATTTAGGTAATTTTTAGACTGCATTTTTAACTCTGCCTGCGACAACATCAAAGAAGTCACTGCCTGTGAAGTAATCTAACGTAGATAAAGTCAAACAGTGAGGCAAGGGGCATGTTGGAAGTGAAGATAATGACACATGATAATGTGAAAGCCCCATAGAAACAAAGACGAGACAAATACAAAGGAATAGACAGAAAAAAATCCTGGCCACCATGGGGATCGAACCTGCGACCTGTGCGTCGGCACCCATCACCTCACCATGAAAAGAAAGCGTGCTACCAACACTAACAGGATTTTTTGTCTGTCTATTCCTTGTATTTGTCTCGTCTTTGTTCCTATGGGGCTTTCACATTATCTTGTGTCATTACCTTCACTTCCGACATGCCCCTTGCCTCACTGTTTGTCTTTATCTAAGTTAGATTACTTCAGAGGCATACTATATATTGTAATGTATTTATAATCGTCAATGTTCAATAGTTGTTTAAATAATACTAAGAGACGGGTTGATGTTCGGGCAGGGGGTAGAGTCAGCTTTTTAAGAGATTGTGATAGATCTAGATCTCTTCCGCTTTTCAGCCCTCATTTTGGCCGTATCAGAGAGTATCTCCTCTAAATGTAAAGGAGTCCAATTATAAGTACTAAGTACAAGTTTGAATCACATTATTTTAAAACCGCTAAAGGTTTACCGAAAGTATGTTCTTAAGAGGTTGCTTTCAGTTGCAAGCAGTATTGACTTCAATCTGACTTCAATCATATACAATACACTATACGATACACTGCGTATATATCTGTTTATGATTTGTATTTTAAGTTCTAAATGAGCTTTATTTTAAAGATTGCATTAAAACAAATAAGTGTTCATGTCTTGTATTCATTTTAGATGCGCTAACTGCTGGCGTTGAAGGCAAATCATGGCACTGTTTAAAAGACTGCTCAACAAAAATGCCACCGGTGATGGCAGATCGCCTGGCACTCCTCCAAGTGGAATGCAGACAATGGGAGCTCAGTTGCAACGCAAGTTTGCTAAAGGAGTGCAGTATAATAGTAAGTCTTCATTAATGAAGGATGGCAGCAGGGGGGGTGGGGGGAGGGAGGGGATGCTGATAGTAGGTCTTACTTTTTCTCATTCACTCTTTCGTCTTGCTGAGATCACCATGTTTGGTGGACAGGGTGAATTTCAGTGAAATCAAATGTCAGTGAAGTCTGGATTTAAAAAATATTATCCCTGAAAGCATATCTGGGAGGTTTAAATCTTTCATAAAATAATGATGTCCATATATATATTCTTTCTAATATACACTCATGCATGTTTTGTCAATATAATACAAATTTCCAGAGCTATGAACAAAATCTGTTCTTTTAATTTCAGTGAAGATAGTCATTCGTGGAGACAAAAATGTTGGGAAAACCTGTCTCTTCTATAGATTGCAAGGTCAAAAATTTAAGGAAGAGTACATTCCAACGGATGAGATACAGGTATGTATCTAAAGATTAACATCTGTAATGTATATATATTTAATAGGTATATTTATTTCTTCTTTTCATTAGAGACTTCTGAACATACTACGTTTTATGTTATGATCTGAGTGGTGTCAGTGGCCGAGTGGTTAGATTGTCAGACTTGGGATCGTGAAGTTCTGAATCAGAGTCCTAGCAAAGCTAGGTCCGACGTTGTGTTCCTTGGGAAAGACACTTACTACACATTTTCCCCACTTGACCCAAGTGCAAATGGGTACAAGCACTGGTTTGAGAGTAAACACTTGCGTCGGGCTAGTGTCATGTCCAGTAGGTGATTATTATCACCTGTTTGTTAGGATAAGCTTTGGCTCTATGGGTCGTTATGGCCTTGAAGAAGCTTAACTTACTTTCCATATATATAATATTACGAATCTGAATTAAATGTGTTGTATTCATAATGTTCTACGTTACAGGTGACGTCAATTCAGTGGAACTATAGGGCAACGGATGATGTTGTCAAAGTTGAGGTGTGGGACGTCGTGGACAAGGGGAGGAAAAGGAGAAAACTGGACGGACTGAAAATGGAAAATTCTGAGACACCAGTGAGTTGAATTGCTTACCCTTCCGTTACATCGTTCAACAAATTTTAGGAATAGTGATATGAAATTATATTGAACAAAGACAAGACAAATTACACCAGAGGAATAGACAGAAAAATTCTTTGGGGGCATGCCTCTTTATACTTGAGCAAGAATCAAATGAAACTGTTCTCTTCAAAGTGAGATGTGGAGACAGATTTTCATAGGAATAAGTCATTGATGGTGCAGAGCAAACCTGCTCTCTCTCAGAGCTAAACGAACTTCGGCATTAATAGGATAGCCCCTTTCTTACCCAACATAATTAATGGGGCTCACCCGATTGCCAAATAATTAAGCATAAGACCCCAACTGACCCCGAAGCCAGATGAGGCCGTAAGCGACTTTGTCGGCATTCCAAGGGCTCTCCCATTTAAACAATCCATGTCTCATTATGAAGAAGAAAAAAAGACGAAGACGGTGCAGAGTCATCTTTGAAATACCTGAGTTTTTTTTAAATGGCGTTCTTACAACTTAAGCAAAAAGAAATAGATATAAGGGATTTAACTCGATTAATACAACATAGTTATTCATTGATTGGAATCCATTGTGTGATTCGACTTACATATTACATGTACGATACATATTTTATTTTGGACTTGACACTTGACTGTTTTGTAAATACGTGTGTGATCCCAGTTGCATTATTCTTGTTTTGTAACAATGCAATCTCCACTGATGGATTTTTTTCTCCCCAGAAACCGGATGAACCGTGCCTGGACGCCTAATTTCTAGACGTCTACAAAGGCACTCACGGGGTCGTGTTTGTTTTTGACATCACTAAGCAGTGGTAAGAGTGAGATTTAGAACGAGTGTGTGTGTGTGTGTTGTACTTTACATAAAGTGTGTGTTGTACTTTACATAAAGTGTGTATGTTGTATTTTACATAAAGTATTATGTTGTACTTTACATAAAGTGTGTGGGTTGTACATTACATAAAGTGTGTTGTACTTTAAAGCAAGTATGTAAAATATATCCTTATTACCTCGGGGGGAGAGTAAAAAAAAAACACATGTCTTATGTAGAGGAATTTGTGTCAAGAGCAAAATCAATGTCAACAAGACAGTTTCTGCTGTAACTAGAATTGGATATAATAATAAGACATTTATAGGGCGCCTGACATTCACCAAAAGGTGCTCAATGGAACTGTAAAACAATCAAAAGCACAAAAAATATTAAAAAATCAAAACAACTTGCAAATCCAACCAAACAAGTCAGGGAGCATCAGAATAAAAAGCACATGCAACAGCAATAAACAAACATTTCAACCCATGGTGAACCCTCACCAGTGTCAGTAAAAGTAAATCTGAACAGCTGTCTTTAAATGTTTCCTAAAAATGTAAATGGATGGGGGAAGACTTGGTATAAAAAGACAAATTGTTCCATAAAACTGGAGCTGCAACGGTCAAACATTTATCACTAAAAGAAGATTTTATATTAGGTAGATTCATTAAAAAAAAAATAATTTGATCTTAAAATTCTGCTTTGTTTGAATGGGGCAACCAGTTCCTGCAAATAAAGGGGGGGGGGGTACAGAGTATATTAAAATCGACCCTACACTTAACGAGTAGCTAGTGAAGTTTGATACGCTGTTTGACAGACGATTTTGCATTCGTCTTTTCTTGATATGCCCTCAGTGGATTGCTCTTGTTAGTTTTAAATAGAAACGTTGAAAGAGTTCTAGAGAGAATTGGCTTATAGTACCTCTTGAGTTTTAAAAGTTCTGTTTCTTAGTCATTGTTCGGTGAACGGTTGCTGGATGCTGCTGGTAGGTCCTACTGTTTTCTTTTCCCTCTGTCTTGTGGGTTTTTGTTGTTTTTTTTTTTACTGTTTCCTCTTAGTTCACACTGACATCACTACATATGGTGGATGAGGAAATTTTAATGAAAGAATCAAAATGGTAAATTTGGAAGTGTTAACAAAATTAAGAAAAAACAATGCACACAGCCTCATCCGCATTTTTGGGGTCATCCCGATTCTTTATGTTTCAGGACGTTTGGCTACGTGGAAAGAGAACTCGAGAAAGTGCCTCCTAATCTTCCTGTGTTGGTGCTGGGCAACCACCGCGATATGGGCCACCATCGCACCGTTCCACGAGGACAAGGTTCAATACCTGGTGGAACAGTGTCAACGTGACAGGTATTTTATTTGATTTGATTTACCTGCATCCACGACTAAGGTAATTCGATTTGATTTGATTTACCCACATCCACGACTAAGGTGATCTCATAGGTTTTGGTAGGAGTTTTAACTTTGCTCGGATTGCCCTGTAAACAGCCAAGGGATCTTTAACGTTCACAGAGCGTTGCGATCTGCACACAGGAGCTCCTTTTTATCGTCTGTCTCCGATGGAACTAGGTGTCAATCGACCAGGGGGAAAAAACTTGAGAAAATTTTTCAACCGTTGTGTGGGTTCGAACCCACTACCGTTAAGTTGAGAGGCTGACACCCTGCCTCTGGACAACCAGAGTCCTCTCAGGTGAGTGCAAGCTGTTTACAGGGCAATCCGTGCAAACAAGTTTCTAAATCCTACTAGAACAGGTGAAAACAATCACCTCCTGGACATGATGTTAGTCTGCCACAGGCTTTTACTCCTTGTCTGTTGCTGGCACCCATTTGCATCTGGGTCGAGTTGGGGGAAAAGTAATGAATGTTAAGTGTCTTTCCCCAGAAGCACAACGTCGGGCCTAACATTGCTAGGATTCATTTTGTTTTCAAAATGGACCAATTGTGTGAGGGCCCACTGTTCTGCCGGGCCGACCATTTTTTAAAGTGTGTCAGAAGGTGGGAAATAAGGAGTTCTGTTTGTAAACCAGGTGCAATATTAATTATTTTCAATTTATTGGAAGGGGCAATAGTGCTAAGGTTACTTAATGACGCCATGTTTTTTGTTGTTTTTAGACATTCGATATTTTATTGCTGTTGTTTACTAATTTGCGGTTGGCGTGTGCTTATGGTAGGTTCTACTTCTTTCCTTTCACTCCTAACGGGCAGACAGCGGGTGCGGCTGGTAGGCCCTACTTATTTTCTTTTTTACTCTTTCACTTGTCTTTTATCTTGCTGTCTCCTCTTAATTTGCCCTGAGATAGCCACAATGGGGGGGGGCAAAGCGAACAAATCTGTCACTCTTTCACTTACCTTTCATCTTGCTTTTCATTTCTCTTAATTCACCCTGAGATCACCGCACCTGGTAGTAGTAAAGTTTCTTCAAGGCCGTTACGGCCCTTAGAGCCGGAGCTTATCCCAGTTTCATAACGTGAAGCGGAACAGATGATAATAACCACCTCCTGGACAGGACGCTAGTCTGACACAGGTTCTTTTTATTTCCAAGCTAGTGCTTGTACCCATTTGCACCTGGGTAGAGTGGGGAAAATGCATGTTACGTGTCTTTCTCAAGGAACATAACTTCAGGCCTAGCTTTCGTTAGGATTCGAATCCAGGACCTCATTAACCACTCGGCCACCGACACTATACCGCACCTGGTGAATGGGGTGGAATTTCATTGAAAGAAACCAAAAACAGAGCTGTTGTAATTTTATGGTCCTTTTTTGAAATTTATTTATTTTTATTTCTCCAGGCCAGAAGGATCAGGGAAAGTGAGATATGCAGAATCTTCTATGCGAAATGGATTTGGCCTTAAGTATCTGCACATGTTTTTCAACTTGCCTTTTCTCCAGCTTCAGGTAGGGCTTGCTCTGATTTCCTGTTATAATGAATAATTAGCTTTTTCATCCCTTGGTGATACTTGATACTGAGGTTAAATTAGATACCATTCCAAATTTTTACTTTTGTTTTTAAATGCCGGTTTATGAAAATTCTGCTCAAAGACTGGGAAAATATGGAATTTTCCTTTCTTCTTGTAGAGAAATTCTTGAAATGAAAACAATCTTGGGGATCATTTAGAAACCACTCATAAAATATGAAGGAAGTGACATAAGGTTATATTGAAAGCCCCATAGGAACATAGGCAAGACAAATACAAGGAATAGACGGAGAAAAAATCTTGGTCACCATGGGGTTTAAACCTCTGTGTCGGCACCCATGACCTTGCCAAGAAAAGAAACTTGCTACCGACCGAGCAAACGAGGTCGCGGGCTCAATCCCCGTGGTGGCCAGGATTTTTGTCTGTCTTTCTTTCTTTGTCAGTTCCCATTCGACCTTTCGGTTGCCCTGTCCTGGCATTTTTTGTTTCCTCCCAAAAATGTTAAATTTCTATGCTTCAATGCCTCTTTTATATCTTCTTCCCACTTTCTCAGAGGTCTGCCTTTTGGTCTTTTACCTTGGACTTTAGCACTGTATACTGATTTAGCTATTCTATTGTCATTCATTCTGTTTACATGCCCAAACCATCTCAATTGATTTGTTTCTATCTTAGTTTTTATGCCATCTGCTTTGGTTTTATCTCTTATTGTTGTGTTTCTGATTTTGTTTCTTTTAGTTTTCGCTACTACTCTTCTTAGATATTTCATTTCAACTGCCTGTACTCTACTGTATTCTCTACTGTCTTAAGTCCAAGTTTCGCTGCCATAGAGGAGAGTAGGACAGTAAACTGTATTGTATATTGCCATTTTGATTTTTGTTGACAATTCTTGCCCTACAAATGCCTTTCCTTTTTGATTCTCTGGCTGATTTCTTCTCTTAGTTTTCCCTCTGAGTTAATCATTACTCCTACGTAATTGTAGCTTTGAACATCTTCTAAATTCTCCCTGCCCAATTTAAGATTTTGTGTTTTAGCTTCCCTAGTTACTAGCATTGTTTTGGTTTTCTTTGCATATTTACTCTCGTTCCTCTTTTATTTAGTTCATTGTTCATAATGTTGATATTCGACTGAAGGTCACTTTCTGATTTTGGCAGCCATGCAAGTGAGGATAAGTTTGCACGGCCAGTCTTTTTTTCGATTTGCAAATGTTGCCCGCTGTGACAAAATATAAAGATACATTAGTATACATTATCCAGGATAAGTTGACTTGAATAAAACCTTTTCTTACTCGTTTCATCATTTCTTTTAACAGAGAGAAACTTTACTGAAACAACTCGAGACCAACGAAGACGATATGGCATCCACTATCACTGAGCTAGAAATCCACGAAGACTCCGAAGAACAAAATTATGACATGTCAGTGTACTTCAAATTTGTGTGCAATTTAAAGCCTATATTGAGCTCTGTCTTTCTGTCTGTCTGTCTGTCTGTCTGTCTGTCTGTCTCTCTCTCTCTCTCTCTCTCTCTCTCTCTCTCTCTCTCTCTCTCTCTCTCTCTCTCTCTCTCTCTTTCTCTCTCTTTGTCTGTCAGTCTGTCTCTCCCTCTTTGTCTGTCTCTCTCTCTCTCTCTTTCTCCCTCTTCCTCTTTCTCTCTATCTTCCTCTCCCTCTCCATCTTTCCCTCGTTCCCTATTTCCCTGTCCCTTTCTCACCATTGGTGTTTAAACCAAATCAACTGTTTCACTGTTTTATATTTTTGGTATTAAAAATAAGCCAATTCAAAGTTGATGTGACAGTGGATGGTTGGCCAGTGCTACTGGTAGGTTCTACTTCTTTCTTTTTACCTGTTCACTTATCTTTTATCTTTCTGTTTCCTCTTTACTTAATTCACCCTTCTTTCATAGTGGTGTGACACTGCTAGGCCCCACTCCTCTTCTTTCACTCCTTCACTTATCTTTGATGGTGTTGTGACATTCCTAAGTCTCACTCCTCTTCTTTCACTCCTTCACTTATCTTTGATGGTGGTGTGACACTGCTAAGTCTCACTCCTCTTCTTTCACTCCTTCACTTATCTTTGATGGTGGTGTGACACTGCTAAGTCTCACTCCTCTTCTTTCACTCCTTCACTTATCTTTGATGGTGGTGTGACATTGCTAAGTCTCACTCCTCTTCTTTCACTCCTTCACTTATCTTTGATGGTGGTGGAACATTGCTAAGTCTCACTCCTCTTCTTTCACTCCTTCACTTATCTTTGATGGTGGTGTGACATTGCTAAGTCTCACTCCTCTTCTTTCACTCCTTCACTTATCTTTCATGGTGTTGTGACATTCCTAAGTCTCACTCCTCTTCTTTCACTCCTTCACTTATCTTTGATGGTGGTTTAAAAAAACACTGCTAAGTCTCACTCCTCTTCTTTCACTCCTTCACTTATCTTTGATGGTGGTCTAAAAAAACACTGCTAAGTCTCACTCCTCTTCTTTCACTCCTTCACTTATCTTTGATGGTGGTCTAAAAAAACACTGCTAAGTCTCACTCTCTTCTTTCACTCCTTCACTTATCTTTCATGTTGGTGAGATGCTATTACGCTGCGGCTTTGTATGAATGGTGTAAATGCTTTTTAATATTGTGAAGTGTCATCAAGGATTTTGTCTGTAAAATTAGGCATTTTACAAATTGATAATTATTTTTATTATTATTATTATTATTATTATTATTATTGTTAGCGTTCTTCTTCTTATTATCATTAACATTATTATTATTGATATCCCCTCCCACAGATTCTTAGAGACGTTGACTCAGAAGAGACGACAGCAGCAGGAGAAGCTGTCAGAGCAGGCCACGTCGACGTCATCACTGAAACAGGACAAGACTGGCGTTGTCATTAACAAAGGCGGTACACCTGTGATCACAGCAACAACAAGCAATACTACTAATGGCTCCCTCACTGCCAGCACCTCAACGTTGAGCGACATCACCAAATCTGGCAACGCCAACTCATCGTTATCAGGTGGTGCGTGATCTCTTACAATTTCTGGAACACAAACATCGACATGAAGAAGAATTTCTTGATATAATTATAAGAATTAACATACAACATAAGAGAGTGGTACGTTATTGTCAGCCCATGTCATTGAATGCTTGCAGGCCAGAGTTACAAGTCATCATTTCATAAGGGGATGCAATGGTTCAGAGGCAAGGTGTCTGCCTCCCGATCAAAAGATTGTGGGTTTGTGCCTGAACAATTTTTTAAGTCCCCGACTGACTCCTTCCTTTCCTCCAGGACAACACCTGGTCCCCGTCTTAGACGGACGATAAAAGGAGGTCGCATGTGTTGATAACAACACTCTGCAAGTGAAAGATCCCTTGACTGTTAACAGGGCAGTCTGGTCAATATCAAAATCCTACTCAAGACCCGAGGTCTCCTTGGTTGTGGATGTAGGTGAAATTAAATCAAATCAAAAACATGGAAATGTGTGAAAATCCCCTACAACTTTAGGGTGGCCGAGTGCCTCGATTGAACGTACTAATCGTCCATTTCTCTACGCATTTTCAGTGGCCCGCTCAATGTCTCAACCAAGCCTTCCTAACGCCATCGCCAATGGCAGCTCGGAAGACACCGCAGCTGTGGGCAACCCAGCAAGTCATCCCAGCAGCCAATCAGAGCAGTCGACGCCGGCAACCACGCCCCAGGCGGAGCCGGCCAAGGGCGGTGGTGGCATTTTTCCCCGCCTCTTCAAAGCAAAGCCAGCCAATCAGTCGTCGTCGTCCCCACCAAACACTTTGGGTAACGTCCTGCATTTGCTTTGTTTTGTTTTGTCTCTGTGATCATCTAAAGATATTGTGACGTTGAGGGTTCTTTATATTTTTGTGTGTTTCTTCTTTTGCGCGGGGGGGGGGGGGTACAGTGGTCCAAGATGTCTTCTTGGGTTCGCGTCCCGACAGGTTGAAACATTTTCTCAATTCTTTCTTCAGGTGAAACCGACTCCTCTGGTCCAGGTAGGTGCATGGACATTTAGTCCTATCCGAGACAGACGATACAAAGGAGGTCCCTTGTGCAAATCACAACACTTAGGTCCTTTAGCCGTTTACAAGGGCAGTCCATGCAAAAATTAAAAAATCCAACCAAAAAAGCTGAGATTACCTTAGGTGTAGATGTGGGTAAAATCGATTTAAGTCAGTCTCATCTTTTATAATGATATGTTTTTTTTTATTAGTTATCACGCAACATCCCTTTGGTAGACACATAGGCCACGGGCAGTAACCCTCCAGAGTTGTCTCTCTTGTGCCTTTGTTTCCAGTTGTTGCCAAGAAAACCTGCGACTTCTCATTTCTGTCTCGTTTCCACATGCCTCTGCTTTTACCCTGTGGGTTCCAACAGAAATCTTGTTCTTGCGAAGCTCGCCTGCAGCTTTCTCAGTGTCTGCCCCACCCGACGCCATTTCCTTCTTGCAATTTCTATTCCAATAGCCTCCTTCCCAGTTCTGTGGCACAACTCAACATTGCTTATTATTCCCGGTCAAAATCAGGGGGATGCCACATGTGTTCCTCAGACACTTGTCTACAAATGTTTGAATTCCTCCTCCTTTATTTCAAAGTCGAATCCAGTTAGTCGCAGCTTCATATAGATGAAGATAATCGCGACTGTGTGAGGGAAATGGACAGACAGACAGACAGACATACCTAGCTGCGCCTTAGAGTGATGTTATTGATTTTTTTGGTTGAAAACTGGTGTTATCATTAATGCTCTTCACAGTTTCGGACAGGGAGTTCCTTAACCGGATGGCGTTTGGCAGGAAGGAGTTCAGATGGACATTCACTCATGAATATGTAACAACAAAATATTATGTGTTACTTTTTCTTGGGTTGTTTTTCGAGACTTTCAATGGAGGAGACTGGGTAGTCCAGAGGCAACCTGTCGGCCTCTCGACCAACAGGTAGTAGGTTCGAGCGCTGCCAACAGTTGAGAAAATTTCTCAAGTTTTTCGAGTCAAAATCTGGTCCACCTGGTCCAGGTAGGTGGATCGACACCTAGTCAATCGGAGACTGGCGATAAAAAAGAAGGTCCCGTGTGCAGTTAACAACACTCTGTGCACGTTAAAGATCCCTTGGCTGTTTACAGGGCGGTCTGGGCAAAATTTAAAACTCCTACCAAAACTCCTGAGACTACCTTAGTTGTGGATGTGGGTAAATCAAATCAAATCAAAAAACTTTCAATGGGAATTGTTGTTTGTCCTCGGTAAGCCTTGCTCGTCTTTCAAGTACATCAAAAGACTGGTGCCTGAGTTAATGAATATTCTCCCTAGAATTAACACCAAATGCTCCCTGTAAATGAGTTTATTCCTTGTTACATTATTCACCACGTTCTTGAATAAATCCTTCTTTGTTTTGCTTTAAACTTCAACATCACTCTGCAACATTTGTTTTGTATTTCAAAATTTGACTTCTTCTGCCACATCTTAGATTTACCAGCATCTGCGGTGAAAAACGTGGATGACTTCGTCCCTGATGGAGAGGCTGGATAGCGGATTTCTTGATGACACCAAAGACATAGGGTCTGCGATGAGAGATGGAGTTACAGACAAGGATCCTAATTCTGACAGGTCAGGGGCGTCTATTCTTGTCCGGGCCACAGGTATTTTTAATGATATTATCATTTTAACTATTCTTGTCCGGGCACAGGTATTTCCTTACTTATTCCAGTCTTAGAGTATTCTCGTAATGACTACTGATTCCAGTCAGACTTAGAGTATTCTCGTAATGACTACTGATTCCAGGCTTAGAGTATTCTCGTAATGACTACTGATTACAGGCTTAGAGTATTCTCGTAATGACTACTGAATCCAGTCTTACTACTGAAGTATTCTCTTAATGACTACTGATTACAGGCTTAGTAATGACTACTGAATCCAGTCTTAATGACTACTGATTACAGGCTTAGAGTATTCTCGTAATTACTACTGATTCAAGACTAAGAGTATTCTCCTAATGACTACTGATTTAAGACTAAGAGTATTCTCCTAATGATTACTGATTTCAAGATTAAGAGTATTCTCGTAATGACTACTGATTCAAGGCTAAGAGTATTCTCCTAATTACTACTGATTCAAGACTAAGAGTATTCTTGTAATGACTACTGATTCAAGACTAAGAGTATTCTCGTAATGACTACTGATTCAAGACTAAGAGTATTCTCCTAATGACTACTGATTCAAGACTAAGAGTATTCTCCTATTGACTACTGATTCAAGACTAAGAGTATTCTCCTAATGATTACTGAATCAAGACTAAGTATTCTCGGAATGACTACTGATCCAAGACTAAGAATTCTCGTAAGGACTACTGATTTAAGGCTAAGAGTATTCTCCTAATGACTACTGATTCAAGACTAAGAGTATTCTTGTAAAGACAACTGATTCCGAGCTAAGAGTATTCTCGAATGACTACTGATTCCGGGCTAAGAGTATTCTCGTAATAACTACTGATTCAAAGCTAAGAGTATTCTTGTAAGGACTACTGATTCAAGACTAAGAGTATTCTCGTAATGACTACTGAATCAGGGCTAAGAGTATTCTCGTAATGACTACTGAATCAGGGCTAAGAGTATTCTAATGACTACTGAATCAGGGCTAAGAGTATTCTTTGTAATGACTACTGATTCAGGGCTAAGAGTATTCCCATAATGACTACTGATTCGGTTAATTATTTTGTAATGACTACTGATTCAGGGCTAAGAGTATTCCCATAATGACTACTGTTTCAGGGCTAAGAGTTTCTTTGTAATGACTACTGATTCAGGGCTAAGAGTATTTTTATAACGACTACTGTTTCAGGGCTAAGAGTGTTCTCGTAATGATTACTGATTCAGGGCTAAGAGTATTCTCGTAATGATTACTGATTCAGGGCTAAGAGTGTTCTCGTAATGATTACTGATTCAGGGCTAAGAGTGTTCTCGTAATGATTACTGATTCAGGGCTAAGAGTATTCTTATAGTGATTACTGATTCAGGGCTAAGAGTGTTCTCGTAATGATTACTGATTCAGGGCTAAGAGTGTTCTCGTAATGATTACTGATTCAGGGCTAAGAGTATTCTCGTAATGATTACTGATTCAGGGCTAAGAGTGTTCTCGTAATGATTACTGATTCAGGGCTTAGAGTGTTCTCGTAATGATTACTGATTCAGGGCTAAGAGTATTCTCGTAATGATTACTGATTCAGGGCTTAGAGTATTCTCGTAATGACTACTGATTCAGGGCTAAGAGTGTTCTCGTAATGACTACTGATTGAGGGCTTAAAGTATTCGGGCTTAAAGTATTGTCATGATGAATGTAGGAAACAACATAAATAAGCCTGTCACTACTTTGTATTTTAGACCGGGATGTAGTCAAATCGAGGATATGAAATCGTGGCTTTGTATAACTCTTGCTCCTATTTCAAAAAGCAAAACTTTTTTATCTGCCTTCTAAATGTAGATGAGGGGAAATGTGATCATTCAACGTAATTTCTGTTTTCTCTTTTCTCTTCTGACAGTGATGAGGGCGACAACCCGATGGTGTCTGGCTTCCAGGACGACCTCGACTCGGAGGATGAGCTTCCCGTCACCCAGACGTCACCGGCTGATCGATATTCCAGCTCCGACAACGAGGCGACGCCGGAAGTAGACAAATTAAGCGGCCGTCACCCTCGGTTCCGGGTGGTGAAGAGGAGGACGATAGCGCTACCGGTGGCAATTTTGCAATCAAGGAGGACGAAGACATTTCCAGTGGCAGCGAAGAGCCGCCGAGTAAAGTTTCGGCAAAATCAGCAATTTCTTCTTCTGTACATTCCAGCAGTGGTCAAACGAAAGCCCAGAAAGACGTCAGACACTCTAGTCATGCCTCGAAGAAACCTTACACCTCCCCTTTGACGTTGAGGTCACAGATTCCGATGACGACAACGAGACGAACACCACCGCCAGCCTCAAGACGGAATCGAACCCTTCAAAATCAAAATCAAAATCGACCGGCAAACGATTGGATTCATCCTTCGATGAGATCAATGTAGCGGTGGACGGCAAGGAATTCCCTCCCAACCTCTGCCGGCCCCGTGGACAACGGGAAGACACCGATAACGACAGCGATGAGGACCGGGCGCGCGTTTCAGACGTTGGTGCAGGCGGTGATTCGGCTGCCGTTGCCCCGCCAATGTTTTCATCTAATGATTTAAACTCATGGCTGGATCAATTTGATGCTAAGGTACAGACACTTTTTGCAAAGTAGTTTTACTTTTTGATTTTGTCCATGGCCTTTGAATTCTTTTCTGCTTACTGTGTAAATTTTCCCGTTGCTGTAGAGATGAGATGGAAATGGGAAGTTGAAACGTCGGCCGTGAGTGAGCATTTATGAAATAACGTATGAAATAGACGAAAGAAAACGTAATTTGAAATTTGGGCACAGATGCTTTTCTCTGATGTGTAGAACGGACACTGCTGGAGGAAATGTGGAAATGTTCTGATAGGGCAAATCACACTCACGTCTTTCGGCATGTCTTTCTGACTCCCCAACGTTTAGATAGCGGTACATATTATGCTGACGGAGACGGTTGTGCCCAGTCCTGAGTCTGAATGGCAGTGTGCCCTGGGACTTTCTGCCAAATACAACATTTGCTTCGCCCTAAATTCTCAATTTGACATATTTCTCTCAAATATAACAACTGCTTTCAGGAGAAGAAACAGCGAGAAGGGAACCTGCGTCAGATTAGCATCCTGTCTAGGAGGGGTTATTATCACCTGTTCCGCTTCAAGCTATTTATTAAAACCAGAGATAAGCTCTATGGGCCATAGCATCCTTGCGGGAACGTTTTTTCTTCTTTTTTTTTTTTTTCAAAGTTGTTTAACGCCAAGTTCACAATTTGACATCCGTTTCTCTCAAATTAAAACAACTACTTTCAGGAGAAGAAACAGCCAGGAGGGAAAACGGATGAAAGAAAGAAGAAAGCTTAGTCTCGGCCAAGTCCTCGAAGCCCAAGGCCAAGGTCGTGGCTGTTAACAATGTGGAGGTGGAGGAGAAAGATTCCAAAGCAGCGATAACAATGTTGTCACCATAAGTACGCCACATTTTATTCTATTTTTTTTAGAATTCTCATTAATTGACAATTTTAGGTCTCTTTTTGGTATCTGCCGTATAGACATGTACGTTAACCTCTGCATAAAGTCCCGTGTTTGACTCTCTACAGGGCAGTTGGTGCTACTGGTAGTTTCTATTTCTTTCCTTTCTCTCTCTGTCTATCTCTCTCTCTCTCTGTGTCTCTCTCTCTGTCTCTCTCTCGCTGTCTCTCTCTCTGTCTCTCTCTCTCTCTCTGTCTCTCTCTGTCTGTCTCTCTTTGTCTTTTCTCTCTGTCTCTCTCTCTCTGTCTCTCTCTCTCTCTCTGTCTCTCTCTCTCTGTCTCTCTTTCTGTCGTTCTCTCTCTGTCTCTCTTTGTGTCTCTGTCTCTCTCTCTGTCTCTCTGTCTCTCTGTCTCTGTCTCTCTGTCTCTGTCTCTGTCTCTGTCTCTCTCTCTCTCTCTCTATCTCTCTCTCTCTCTCTCTCTCTCTCTCTCTCTCTCTCTCTCTCTCTCTCTCTCTCTCTCTCTCTCTCTCTCTCTCTCTCTCTCTCTCTCTCTCTCTCTCTCTCTGTCTCTGTCTCTCTCTCTATCTCTCTCTCTCTCTCTCTCTCTCTCTCTCTCTCTCTCTCTCTCTCTCTCTCTCTCTCTCTCTCTCTCTCTCTCTCTCTCTCTCTCCTCTCTCTCTCTCTCTTTTCTTTCTCCTTCAAATTGATGATAAAAATTGATGAAAAATAAAATAATAATTTATTTATATAATGACTTCCATCAAGACCTCAAAGGGTTGCACACTGCAGACAATTGTCTTAGCAAACTACAAATTGGAATGTCATAATAAGAACAATTGTATGTTTGACAAAGGATTAGTCTTTTTTCTCCAAAATTGCTCCTTACAGCAAAAGAAGACACTATTTTCTTTTCTTGTCACCTGCAGAGAAGGTAACTTCAGACATCGATGAAGACGACGGTGGACATAGCCAGGCATCCGTTAAAAAAAGAAAAAGAAGAAAACGATCAGAAGGTAATGCTCAATGTCAATCTTTCATTTTTTTTTATCTTTCACACCATGACTTTGTTGTTCACTGAAATTGCCTTTTGTCCTTTGTCTTCTTTTTTTTCTGCTTCCTCTTCTTCTTCTTCTTCTTTCTCTTCTTCTTCCTCTTCCTCCTGTTCTTCTTCCTCTTCTTCTTCCTCCTCTCCTTCTTCCTCTTCCTAGTCTTCTTCTTCCTCCTCTTTTTCTTCCTCTTCTCCTTCTTCTTCCTCTTCTTCCTCTTCTTCTTGCTCTTCATCTTCCACTTCTTCTTCCTCTTTCTCCTCTTCTTCTTCCTCTTCCTCCTCTTCTTCTTCCTTTTCTTCTTCTTTCTCCCTCCTCCTCCTCCTCCTCTTCCATTGTTACCAAACTTCATGTGGGGTCTGATACCTGTAATGCTTTTATGGCATGATGACAGCATGCACTTCTCCATATCAGAGGAAGAGCGTGTATGTTAAACATTGTTTCCTATGGATAAAGAGGGATATGTAGGCCATGTCCCCATATGAGTGCAGGTTCACCAACTGTACAGCATTTATCTCCAAGTAGGCCATTTCATTCAAAGTCTGTCTCAACTCCTAGGGAGCATTCAGGACAGCAGCCTTTAGGCGCATCGTACTAACACTCTGACAAGATCTTTCTCTACCCATAGCTGGGTACTCATTCACACCTGACTCAAAGGAGGAAGGTAGAGTAAAGTACCTTTCCTAAGAATACAGATGTGATTTTGAACCATCCAATGTCTTCATGACGGCAAAATCACAGCGGGCGGTTGATGGGGGTTGCTGGTAGGTCCTTTTTCTTTCCTTTCCTTCTTTCTCCTAATATTCATCTTGCTGTTTATTCTTAGTTCACTCTGAAATCATCGCGTAGGACGTAAGTAAGTAAGTAAAAGTTCCTTCAAGGCCCTTCAGGCCTATAGAGCCAGAGCTTATCCCGGTTTCAATAGCGCTGAAGCGAAAGCATGTGACAATAATCCCCTCCTGGCCAGGATGCTAGTCTGATGCAGGTTTTTACTCCCAAGCTAGTGCTTGTATCCACTTGCACCTAGGCGGAGTGGGGGGGGGGGGGGGGGAAATGCGTGTTATGTGTCTTTCACAAGGAACATAAACGTTGGACCTGCCTGCTAGGATTCGAACTCAGTACCTTATGATCCCCAGTCCGGCAGCCTAGCCGCTCAGCCATCACATAGGATGGATGGCGTAAATTTCCGTGAAACACATTGCCCCAATTAATGTCTTTCCACTTTACTTTCTTTTTGTTTTGGTTTTTTGTTTCGCGTTGGTGCACTTCATTTGTTTCTCATGCTTCTTTTTTCTGATTTTGATTTTAATTTTACCCCCACCCACAACTAAGGTGATCTCAGGGTTTTGGTAGGAATTTTAATTTTGCCCAGACTGCCATGTAAACAGCTGAGGATCTTTGAAATGCAGAGAATCCACTTGGAGCATGGGGGTAGATTATACTCGAAAAAAAAAGTTGAGAAAATTTTTGTTAACGGTCTGGACTTGAACCCACTACCTTTTGGTTGAGAAGAGACACCTTGCCTCTGGACTACCGAGTCCCCCTTCTTTTCTTCTTCCTATTCAATGGCAGGGGGAGAAATCATTCTTCTGTTTTGTGTTTGTTACTTTTGAATTAGTTTTCTCATGCTTTCTTCATCTTCTTAACCTGAGATCACCGCAATGGTGGACTGGGTAAATTTCAATCAAACAAACAAACACACCTTCTCGTTTCTATTCAATCGCAGGGGGATGAAAAGAGCGAGAGGAAGTCGAAAAAGAAAAAAGGAAAAAGATCGAGGAGACGGAGAGAAAAAGAAACAGGGAGCGTCGACCAAAGACAAGGACGGACAGGCCAAGAAGGACAAGGAGAAGAAGAAGAAAAAGAAGAAGCCGACAGCGTTGGACGACGAAGGGCTTGTTGAAGACGGCAGCGACCTGGAAGCGTTCCTAGGAGGACCGGGAGAGGAATACGAGACGTTGTAGCCTTCGGAAAAGATAGATTCGATATGTACATATATTATATATATATATATATATACACATACTGTTTAAAAGTGCGAAGCGAGCTTCTATGACAGGATACACACACACACACACACACATACACACATGCCGTCAATGCAAGTTGCTATCAGCGTACATTTTTTTTTAAAATGTGAAAGGTAGATCTTTTTCATTGTTTGGCTTCGTTTTTCATCATATTTTTATCACAATGGACACAAATCTGTTTAGAGCAAGAATTTATTTTTACATACTTGCATGCCCGTAGACAATGATGATTACGATTATTCTTTTATTACACTCTTATTTATTTTGACGATGACCTACACAATAGGTTACCGGGTACAGGGTGATATCAAGTGCATGTACAGTATTCGATACTTAGGTTAGGTGGGCTTACCACTGCATATCTAATGACCGGAAATGAAGGAATGAGTCGCAATAACAATAATAACAAAAAGTTTCGTGGGTCGCAGGCTAAACAATCTTTTCCCAATCAATTAAAATACTGATGTGGTCCGAGGGTTTATTTGCTAAGAAACTAAAGCAGGCTATTTGAAATCTTCTTGCGAAATATGGAGGTTGTGAGTGCAGTGGTTCCTGAGTTTCAAGGTGTAAAAGTTAAAGACGCTCAGCTTACTATATATATATATTTAGATTTTTGCTCTAAATAGATTTGCTCCACCGACAAAAAGAAGCAAAAAACAAAAAAAACAAAAAATGAGAAAATTGTCTTTCCCCATTTCTACGCTGATAGCGACTGGCACTGGTGATATGCACAAGCACTCATGCATGAACACAGTGTTGTGTAGGAGTTACTGGCCTTTTTTATGGCCTGGTTTATGCGTCTTCTTATGTTGTGTCGTCAAATTGAGTCATACTTTCTGTACAGAAGCAAGCTCAGGGTTTGACCTGATCGAGTTTCGTTTCATAGCTTCAGTAGCTTTGCCTGTCTGTCATGTCTGTCTGTTGTCTGTCTGTCTGTCTCTCTCTCTCCCCCTTTCTCTCCCCTTTCTCTCTCTCTCTCTCTCTCTCTCTCTCTCTCTCTCTCTCTCTCTCTCTCTCTCTCTCTCTCTCTCTCTCTCTCTCTCTCTCCCTATCTATCTATCTATCTATCTATCTATCTATCTATCTATCTATCTATCTATCTATCTACACACACATACACTCTCTCAGAACATTCATTTAGGCCTATCACACAATCCCTATCAATTGACCGCGTTCATGTTTGTGTACACTCATTTCAATTTCTCACTCAAATGTACGACTTTTCAATGCTGGTGTCATGCCTTAAGAGGAGGGGACTGCAATAATAACCTCTGTGATGTAACTCCCAACGTGAATGTAAGGGACACATACGTCACATAACTCAGTGCTACTCAAAGTGAAGTATGCATTCCGGTGACATTACGAGAGCCATCGTCTGGGTACGTGGGTTGAAAATCTGGTCGTATTTTTTTACCATGGGTACTACTGCTCTTGTTTCACTTGCCGGTCCCTGGCACATTGCAAAAAAACAAAAAAACACCACCACATAGTTTGAGAAGCACCACCAAACTAACTCGTTCGGCTCTGGCTGTTGTGGGTGTTAAGCGGGCGGTGCTGGTAGGTCCTACTTCTTTTCCTTCATCCCTTTCACTTATCCTTTCATCGTGCTGTTTCCTCTTAATTCACCCTGAGATCGCCGCAAATGGTGGATGGGGGTAAATTCCAATTAAGTTACACAAAGCTCTGTTCATTCCTGATTGATATTGGGGATTTTGACCCTTTATCAAATAGTTGTGTTAAAAAAAAATCTCCACCTAATAATTGCTCAATCACTTTCAATCTTCACACAGACATCCATAGATACACTATTGATAAACAACGTATTTTAAGGACGTTTTATTTTCATTTACATACTGATACTTGTTATATCGTATCACGCATAAAACACAACTCAAAAGTAATTTCTTTGCGCACAAACATTCAATCTAGATTCATCTAATGAGGAAAGTTTTGAAAGTAATAATGAAACTGTGTGGAAAGTTACTCTCTGTATTGTTTATTGTATTGTATGTGACTTTTATGATGCATCTGGAATGTGGGCGGTTGACGGAAGCTTCCGGTAGTTTCTACTTCTTCCTTTCCACTCTTACACGGGGGCGGGTTGGCGGGTGCTGCTGGTAGGTCCTACTTCTTTCCTTTACTTCTTTCACTTTTCTTTCATTTTGCTGATTCCTCTTAATTCTACCTGAAATCAATGCGCTATGGTGGACAGGGGTAAGTTTCAATGAAACAAATAAATCCACTCTCACTCTCATTTTATGTTTGATTTTGCTGTTTGCTCTCAATTCACCCTGGGATCACTGACAAGCGGGGGACAGGATCGATTCAAACGAAAGAAATGGAAGCATCTGGAACATCCGATTCATCATTGATGTAAAATGTGAAAATCGACAATAAATGACAATTCCACCAATAAAGACAGAGCAGACAAGTGACTTTTAGGTATAACCCTTCAAATCAGACTACAAACGAGAAATATATGTAAAATGTGAAAATCAACAATAAATGACAATTCCACCAATAAAGACAGAGCAGACAAGTGACGTTTTGCGTATAACCCTTCATCAGACTACAAACGAGAAATATCTAGAATCTAAATCTAAATGTTAACTGAAGGCATCACGCAGCGTGATGTCAGAAGAAAGAACAACGGATAGGAGGAAGAAAGAAAGAAGAACAAGACGGTGATCATAAGAATGAGTAGAAGTAGAAGGGAAACTGAAGAATGCAAAGGGTTAGAACCGAGAATGGAAGGTTCAGATCTAGACAACAATTGATGTTCGGATCTCTTTTTTACTCATTTTACGACTGGCTCCAGTGTGTGTCGCACAGACATCAATTAATATCAAGTTTATCACCGCTGACAGTAATGACAGGTGTGTAAGCCGAAACACACTCTATAGCTTCTACACATTTCATTCTGTCACGTCGTGTGCTCAAACTATTTATAAAAAAAACATTACAAATCCATGCTACTAGTACTAGTACCACTATAATATAATTCGTGACAATCCCGTGGGATTGGCCAATGAGAGTGGTTGGTAGAGAAGTGGGTCGGGTCAATGCGTCTGTGTTGTGTTACGACAAACCGCGAACATGGGTGTCTGGGGCTGAACGCAATACGCAATGTAATGTAATGTAATCGCGTTTACTTGTTTTACTGAATTAATTGAACACTCATCCACTAGTGTGTGGATCTCAGGGTGAGTGAAGAGGAAACAGCAAGGTGAAAGAGAAGAGTAAGAGTGAAAGGAAAGAAGTAGGACCTACCACTACCAGCAGTACTGGCCAACTTCCTTGCCTGTAATCTCGTAACCGAGCATACACGTCAAGGCAATAATAATAATAATAATCAATAATAATAATAATAATAATAATAATAATAATAATAATAATAATAATAATCATGTATAAAATAATTGTGAATGTAAAAAATAATAATAATGTTTGAATATTTAAATTTAATAATAATAAAATTGTAATAATAATAATAATTAATAATTATGTGATGTGGTGAAATAATAATAATAATAATGATCTCATAGTAATTACCCGTCGTGGAATGGGATAATCAGATTGGGTCAAAGGTGATCCTAATCTGTCACCCAGGTAGTGAATCTGTCTGTTGGCAATCAATATTTAAATTTTGATTTAACTCAATGCAGCCGTTGGGTGGTGGACCCGGTTGTACCCCTCTTACCACACAACTTTGAATTTTCATTCAGATTTAATTTCTTTATTTATGATGGTAAAGTTGGAATGGGTTTTTTAAATTTGTGACTCAAGGAAATGTTCGTTGGGTGGTGGAAATGTTTGTTTATGATAGAAAGGAAATGTTTGTTTATGATTCAGGAAATCTTTGTTTATGATGGAGAGGAAATGTTTGTTTATAATAGAGGAAATGTTTGTTTATGATAGAGAGAGAAATGTTTGTTTATGATAGAGAGGAAATGTTTATGATAGAGAGGAAATGTTTGTTTATGATAGAGGAAATGTTTGTTTATAATAGAGGAAATGTTTGTTTATGATAGTTTGTTTATGATAGGAAATGTTTGTTTATGATAGAGGAAATGTTTGTTTATAATTGAAATGTTTGTTTATGATAGAGGAAATGTTTGTTTATGATAGAGGAAATGTTTGTTTATGATAGAGAGAAATGTTTGTTTATGATAGAGGAAATGTTTGTTTATGATAGAGGAAATATTTGTTTATGATAGAGGAAATGTTTGTTTATGATAGAGGAAATATTTGTTTATGATAGAGGAATATTTGTTTATAATTAGGAAATGTTTGTTTATATAGAGGAAATGTTTGTTTATAATTATTCATAGAGGAAATGTTTGTTTATGATAGAGGAAATGTTTGTTTATAATAGAGGAAATGTTTGTTTATAATTATTAATAGAGGAAATGTTTGTTTATGATGGAGGAAATGTTTGTTTATAATAGAAAATGTTTGTTTATAATAGAGGAAATGTTTGTTTATAATAGAGAAATGTTTGTTTATAATTATTAATAGAGGAAATATTTGTTTATGATGGAGGAAATGTTTGTTTATGATAGAGGAAATGTTTGTTTATGATAGAGGAAATTCTTAGCTTTACAAGAATATAGATATTTCTTATATTGTTTTTGTATAGTTTTGACATGTTCTTTTTACAGCACAATAACTGATAATGTTAAGAGTTTCTAAAAATGTAATCAGAAAAGTACTGAGAAAAAGACTCTTCTACACAGGCAAAACTGGTGAGTCGGACAGATGTGTCCCGCTGAGGCGACCTCAGTGGACAGGTAGCCTATCAGACATACACATGTCTGACACCTATGCAATAAGTTAAGCTACCTCAGCTAGTGATTACATCAATTTCCTCAGGAAAAAACCTTAGAAACGGATTCATTTGGTTTAAATTTAAACAAGTTTATTAAAGTAAAGACTCTCACGAAACTGAGATTTTCCATAATATGGGAACAGAAGTAAGTTCTGTCTTCATTTAGTTTATTTCTATCTTCCTTCCTTCCTTTCTTTCTTTCTTTTTTCTGTTGCGGGTGGTTGGTGGGTCTGCTGGTAGGTCCTACTCTTTCATCTTGCTATTTCCTCTTAATTTACCCTACCCTGAGATCACCGCATATGGTGGACAGGGTAAATTTCAATGAAACAAACAAACTTTCTTTCCTTCTGTCTTTCTTTCTTTCTTTTTTTTCTTATTCATTTATCTTGTTATTTTACACAAAAAAATACACATTTTTTAATGTATGTATTCATACATATTTATTTATTATTGATGGCAAGATTCTTGATCTTGATCTAGTCTAAGTCTACGTCATGATTCTACTGACGCTCATGAAGGGCTTGAACTTGCCTACCTGTCTGTTCTCGTTGTCTTTTTGTCTCTGTTACTCTGATGCCTCTTTTTTTTATTCTTTCAGACATGAAATCTAATAATCGATTTTAATCACTGCTGTTTGGCATTTAGCTTTTGAAATGAGTGCGTCTTTGTCACTGAGTTTGTGTTTATATTCGTTTTGGGCAAACTGCAGTTCTCTTTTGTTACCTTGGATCATAGAAAACTCATGGCATTTTTATCTTTTCAATGAAATTTGATATATTTTCGACCTTTCAAATTAGTCCAAATGAATAGGCCGATGGAACTCTTCACATAATTTTAATTTTAAGCGAGTATGCAGCAGCGTATTTGCAGTTGCAAAGATAAATTCTGATCCTTGATTTGATCAATTCTAAGTCAATTATTTATAAAAGTAAGACAGAAATAGATATTTCTTGGCTTGTGTTTTTTTTGTATCTGCGAGCTGTTGGCTGGCGCTACTGTCAGGTTCTACTTATGTATTTGTAGATGTAGTTGTAGTTGCAGTTGTAGTTGTAGTTGTAATTATAGTTGTATTTGTAGTTGTAGTTGTAGTTGCAGTTGTAGTTGTAGTTGTAGTTGTAGTTGTTGTAGTTGTAGTTGTAGAATCCCTACTTTGGCTTTAAATACAACGAGAGTGAAGCTGATCAGTCTGGTTACTAATTGAAATATGGTTAAGTGTTTAAGTCGTGCTGTTTTTAAACTGTCGTTTGTTTGATTTGCGAACAATGTCTTGGTCTAGGTTTGTTCCAGTCTATGACGCTTTGTACAAAAAGCGAGTTTTACATTGTTCTGTTTTGCACGGCGTATTTTAACTGCTCTTGAGTTGACCCTAGACTGTCTTTTTGATGACATTTGTTGAAGTTGATACATAATTGTCAAATTTCTTTGGTCTCACGAATCGTTTCCCTTTAGTGGAATTTAAGGAAGTTTGCAGCTGATATTGCTGGTATCTGTCTATCCTATCCCTCTACAACTCTATACAAGAAGTTCATTCTCTGTTGTTTTCTCCGTTCTTGGGGCGTTGGCAGTTTCGGGTCTTTCATCATTTGTTCTTCTTTCTTGTCACGCTCTAACATATCTTCCGTCTTGCTGTTTCTTCTGAAATCCCCCTCCTCCCCTGAGATCACCGCACATGGTGGATGATGTAAATTTCATTAAAAAAAAACCAAACATGACATTGGAGTAAAAGGGAGGGGGGAGTGTTACTAAATATACACTGATCTAGATCCATGCTGTTTAGAATGATTGAGCCTACCTCTGATTGGACAGATTGTTGATCTCTATCTCGATGTCGATTATGTGTGGGTCCATTTTTTATTATTATTATTATTATTGTACTCATTCTGTTCGTATCATTTGACCTAGCCGGAAGTTTTCTAATGATGTACACAATATCCTTTTTATGTTAATGTTATATGGGATCTTCAAAGGGATTCGCAAAAGGGATTAGCAAAAGGGATTCTCAAAAGGGATTCGCAAAAGGGATTCTTAAAAATTAAATAGGGATTCTCAAAAGGATTCGCAAAAGGGATTCTTAATAAATGATCTTTACTCAGTACTAGCTTACTTATTATTATTTCATTTTTATTGAGTTGGGTATTTTGCAATGTGTCTCAGAGAGGAAATTTTCTTTAAAGTAAATTGTAAACACTATATTATATTTGTTCCGTTCTTTATGTTAAAAAATTCAAGGCGAAGCCTCAGTCTTTCTGCACAATAATCGCATGGCGTGTAATTCTTAAACCAATTTGTGTATTTTTGTTGTTTAGAATAGTTGTGTAGCAATAGTGACAGGCGCAAAGACTTATGTCTCAGTCTCATTTTACAAAAGCAAGGAAAAATTCCATGAATTTGTTAATCATTGAATAATTTCTCACTTCACACAACCCTTGGGTTGAGAGGCTGTCTTGCCTCTGGACTCCTGAAACCCATCCAAAACAGGAGTGTGCACAGTCTGTGTATTATTAGTGAAACTGTAATTTTTTCCGTGTTATGGCAGAAAACCGGGTGGACTGTGACTGTGGCGCTACTGGTAGGAAGATTTTATTTTGTTCTGTTCATTCTTTCACTTACTGTAACTTTCATGTTGTTGTTTGTCTTCTCAAGTCACCCTGAGACAACCATACATTATGGTGGACAGGGCAGATTTAAATTGAAGAAACAGAAACTTTAATTTCTTATTTAGGGATCCCTCATTAATGTCTATTTTCTCTCTCAGAGGAGCCATATGACTCACATCCGAACATGTCCTCCGAGGCCCATAGGCAGGGAGCCTATCCCGTTTCTATATAATGAGCGGAACAGGACAGGGCATTAGTCTGGCGCAGGTTTTTAGCTAGTGCTTGTTGTACTCACTTGCACCTGGGTAGAGTTGGGAAAATGGTGATACCTGTCTTTCCCATGCAGCACAACGTCCGGACCCTAGCGGTTGCTGCTAGGATTCAGACCCGGGACCTCACGATCCCAAGTCCGGCAGCCTAAACACTCGACCACCGATGCCACATTTCTAGTGATAGTGGTACTGGTAGCCTATTTTTCATCTGAACAGTGATATATAGAGATTTTGCATTTATTGGCTTATTATTGATTTCGTTGGGCCTTTTATCATCAATCAATGTATTGTTGCCCAGTTTTAAAATTCAGCTTTAACAGTACAATCATGTACACTGTTTATCTATAATCTTAAGTTATTATAATCGACCTTTCTATAATAGTATTAATTGTGACTGATTTTGCTTTCAGCTGAGTGAAAGTTAGCATTATCCAAAACAATTTTTGCTATTATTAGAATAAGGATGTTAAAGACTCTGTCTTTCTGTGTCTGTCTGTTACTCTCCTCTCTGTCTGTCTCTTTCTTCCTCCCTCTCTCACTCACTCACTCACTCACTCACTCACTCCTTCTCTCTCTCTCTCTCTCTCTCTCTCTCTCTCTCTCTCTCTCTCTCTCTCTCTCTCTCTCTCTCTCTCTCTCTCTCTCTCTCTCTCTCTCTCTCTCTCCCCCCTCACTCCTTCCTCACTCCCCCTCTCCTCTGCCTCTCTCCCCTCTCTCTCTCTCTCTCTCTCTCTTTCCCTCTCCCCCTCCCCTCCACTCTCTCTCTCCCTCCCCTCTCCCTCCCTCCCCTCACTCCCTCCCTCACTCCCCCCCTCTCTCTCTCTCTCTCTCTCTCTCTCTCCTCTCTCTCTCTCTCTCTCTCTCTCTCTCTCTCTCTCTCTCTCTCTCTCTCTCTCTCTCTCTCTCTCTCTCTCTCTCTCTCTCTGTTCTTCCTGTCTGCATGTGAAGTGAAGCTGAATCACTTACACACTGAGTTACACTTACATACATTATACATATACAAAAATATTTGTTTTATTGCTGCATATATTACTTTACTTCTCTAGTCAATAATGAAAGCTGTTTTGTAAAGTGTATTCTGTGTCTTTCTCTTTCTCTACATTTTTTAATGTTTTTGTTTCTGTTGGTATTTGTGGAAAAATACTCTGGTTCAAAACTACTGTAAGTAAGGTTGTTCTGTATCACTATGCATACATATGCTGCTATGGGAGAAACAAAAAAAGTGAAATAAAAATACATCTATTGTGATGGAATTCCAAGAACTGGAGAGAATTTTTGTTTTTCATTTATTTGACCCACAAAAAGAGCATTACATTACAATGTGGATATTTGACCCACAAAAAGGCAGCTCTCTTACAATGTGGATATTGTTGATTAACTTTTGGTTCTGTTCTGTTTTTCATGAGGATTGCTTGTATTACTGTGGGCAGTTCATGGGCGCTCCTCGTATGCCTTCATGGTGGGTGGTTGGCAGAGGTTGCTGGTAGGTTCTTCTACGTGGGTGGTTGGCAGGGGTTGCTGGTAGGTCCTATGTGGGCGGTTGGCGGGGGGATTCTGGTAGGTTCTTCAACGTGGGCGGTTGGCGGGGGTTGCTGGTGGTCCTTCTACGTGGGTGGTTGGCGGGGGATTCTGGTAGGTTCTTCTTTGTGGGCGGTTGGCGGTCCTACGAGGGGCGGTTGGCAGGGGTTGCTGGTAGGTCCTTCTACATAGGCGGTTGGGCGGTTCTTCTTTGTGGGCAGGGGGTTCTCCTGATTGTGAGGTTCTTAGGTCTTCTACATGGGCGGTTGTCTCCTTCTGATAGGTTCTTCTTTGTGGGTGGTTGGGTAGGTCTTTCAGGGGTTTGCTGGTAGGTCTTTCATCGTGGGTGGTTGGCAGGGGTTGCTGGTGGTCTTTCAGGTCTTTGGTAGGTCTTTCATAGTGGGTGGTTGGCAGGGGTTGCTGGTAGGTCTTTCATCGGGTGGTTGTTGCTGGTAGGTCTTTCATCATGGGGTTTGCTGGTAGGTCTTTCATCATGGGTGGTTGACAGGGGTTGCTGGTAGGTCTTTCATCATGGGTGGTTGACAGGAGCTTGCTGGTACAGTCTTTCATCATGGGTGGTTGACAGGGGTTGCTGGTAGTCTTTCATCATGGGTGGTTGGCGCTGGAAACAGACAGGTGCTGGTGAGTGGTAGGTTGCTGGTAGGTCTTTCTTATTGACGAGGAAGGTTGGCAGGGTCCTGACAGGTTGGTCCTTCATCATGGGTGGTTGGCGGGGGTCTTTCATCATGGGTGGTTGAGGTCCTTTCATCATGGGTGGTTGATAGGGATTGCTGGTAGGTCTTTCATCATGGGTGGTTGGCAGGGCCTGGTGGTGGTAACGTGGGTGGTTGCAAAACCTTCATCGTGGGTGGTTGGCAACAGGTTTCTGGTAGGTCCTTCATCGTGGGTGGTTGGCAAACAAAACTGGTAGGTCCTTCATCGTGGGTGGTTGTGAGGGGTTGCTGGTAGGTCTTCAGGTCAGGGGTTGCCCTTCACGTGGGTGGTTGGCGGATTGGGGGTTGCTGGTGGGGTGGTTGGCAGGTCCTACCTTCATCGTGGGTGGTTGGCAGGGGTTTCTGGTAAGTCCTAACGGCCAAACTTGGCGGGGTTGCTGGTAAGTCCTTCATCGTGGGTGGTTGGCGGGGTTGCTGGTAAGTCCTACGTGGGTGGTTGGCGGGGTTTGCTGGTAGGTCCTACATGAAATGGTTGGCGGGGGTTTGGTGGTAAGTCCTTGCTGGTAAGTCGTACATGGTAGGTGGGTGGTGGCGGGGGTTTCTGGTAAGTCCTGAGGGTGGTTGGGGAGGGGTTTCTGGTAAGTCCTACGTGGGTGGTTGGCGAGGTTCCTGGTAGGTCCTACGTGGACCTGGTTGGCGGGGGTTGCTGGTAGGTCCTTCATCGTGGGTGGTTGGCGGGGTTGCTGGTAGGTCCTTCATCGTCTTCCATTGGGTGGCTCTGCTGGTAGGTCCTTCATCGTGAGTGGTTGGCGGGTTTGCTGTCCTTCATCGTCCTTCATTGGTAGGTCCTTCATCGTGGTGGTTGGCGGGGGTTGCTGGTAGGTCCTTCATCGTGAGTGGTGGCGCGGGATTCTGGTAGGTCCTTCATCGTCGGTGGTTGTCTTTGCTGGTAGGTCCTGATTATTTCCTTTTCCTTATTCACCCATCTTTCATCTAGTGTTTCCTCTAAAATCACCATGAGATCACTGCATATGATGGACGGGTAAACTTGTTAATGTTAATAAGACCATTGATACTTTGACTTTGAATGAAATGGCCTGCTGGGGATAAATGAAACACAGCTGGTGAGCCTGCACTTGTGCGGGGATACAGACTACAAATCCGTCTTATCCTATATTTATCTCTTAACATGACGGACAGGGCTGATGCTTCCCACGTGTGTTTGACTCCATGTGACCCCCCATGACCCCTGACACGACCGAGCCAAACTAGATTTCTCTATAAACTTACCCCTCTAAGTGCATGTTGGCTGAGAAAAGACTGAACTAATTGTCTCGAGTTTGGGCATTTTCCGCGCCAAATATCTGTTAAAACTAAAACATTTATCAATGCTATTTAGTATGAAAAATTGGGGGGGGGGGGCGGAATTTGTTTGAAAAAAAACTAAAGAAAGTAATCAACCGTTTGTCCATTGGCAGATATCGTAAATCCATTACCTTTTACATGAGAGGTCAACAAAATTGCCTCTGGACTACGAATCCCCCCTCTCCCCCCTATACCCCCTAGTAGATTTGAGACTACCGTAAACCACTTGTCAAACCCTCACTCACACCAACAAATCTACCCCACCCTGACTCTTGTTCCTGTAGTGATAAAATACGACGTGTATTGCAATGTCTTATACGTTACGTACCGATGTATTGGAGAACCACCTCACCACCAGTATACTGAAACAGCTAGCACTACGTACTGAAACCTACTATCAGCTATTATAGTTTGGGACAGCTAGTACGTACCGATGTATTGGAGAACCTACTATCACACACCAGTATACTGAAACAGCTATCACTACGCATCGGTGTATTGAAGAACCTACTATCGCACACCAGTATACTGAAACAGCTATCACTACGCATCGGTGTATTGGATAACTCTCTATCGCACACCAGTATACTGAAACGCTATCACTGATCTCGGTGTAACAGAACCTACTATCACACTTACTGAAACAGCTATCACTACGCATCGGTGTATTGGAAAACCTACGATCGCACACCAGTATCTGAAACAGCTTATCACTATGCAATCTTTCTTTGGATGAACCTACTATCGCACACCAGTATATTAAAACAGCTATCACTACGCATCGGTGTATTGGAGAACCTACTATCGCACACCAGTATATTAAAACTCTCTATCACTACGCATCGGTGTATTGGAGAACCTACTATCGCACACCAGTATACTGAAACAGTTAACATTACGCATCGGTGTATTGAGAATCTACTATCGCACGCCAGTTTAGTGTCCTACTGAAACAGCTAACATTACGCATCGGTTTATTGGAGAATCTACTATCAGACACCAGTATACTGAAACAGCTAACCTTACGCATCGGTGTATTGGAGAATCTACTATCACACACAGTATACTGAAACAGCTAACATTACGCATCGGTGTATTGGAGAATCTACTATCGCACACCAGTATACTGATCAACCTTACGCATCGGTGTATTGGAGAACCTAGTATCGCAAACAGTATTTCGCATTTAACATTTTCGTCAGTGTGCAAACCTAATACCATTACATATTTGTGTAATGAAGCAGCTAACACGCAGTGTACTGAAACAGCTAACATTACGCATCTAGGTGTATTGGAGAATCTGCTATCGTCCCAGTAACTGGGTAAACCGCTAACCTTACGCATCGGTGTATTGGATAACCTACTATCGCACACCAGTATTGAAACAGGAACATTACGCATCGGTGTGGAGAATCTATCGCACCCAGTATACTGAAACAGCTAACATTACGCATCGGTGTATTGGAGAATCTACTATCACACCAGTAGATACTGAAACAGCTAACATTACGCATCGGTGTATTATATAATCTACTATCGCACACCATATACTGAAACAGCTAACCCCATTTACGCATCGGTGTTGTTAATTATATCGCACACCAGTATACTGAAGAGCTAACATTTTGCGTCGGTGTATTGCAGAACCTACCATACCATTACATATTTGTGTAATGAAGCAGCTAGCATTACACACACCAGTGTACTGAAGAACATATAATCGAACACCAGTAGACTAAAGCACAAAGCTTACAAATCAATATGCTGAAGCAGCACCATCACTCCAGTGTGCAACTAAACTATTACTAAACCATTTAGCTTCACACATCAGTGGCACGACATTTACATTCCGTAACCAGTTTGCAGACAAAATGGCATGAACATTCTGTAATCTGTCTGTTGACAAAACGACATGAACATTCTGTAATCTGTCTGCAGACTGAATGGCCCAAACATGTTGTAACCACTCTGTCGACATAATGACATGAACATTCCGTAACCAGTCTGTCGACATAATAACATGAACATTCCGTAACCAGTCTGTCGACATAATGACAAGACATTCCGTAACCAGTCTGTCGACATAATGACATGAACATTCCGTAACCAGTCTGTCGACATAATAACATGAACATACTGTAACCAGTTTGTAGACATTTAACATGAGACATTCTGTAGCCAGTCTGCCGACATAATGGCATGCACATTCTGTAGCCAGTCTGCCGACATAATGACATGAACATTCTGTAGCCAGTCTGCCGACATAATGGCATGAACATTCTGTAACCAGTCTGCCGACATAATGACATGAACATTCCGTAACCAGTCTGTCGACATAACTACATGAACATTCTGAACCAGTCTGCCGACATAATGACATGAACATACTGTAACCAGTCTGCCGACATAATGACATGAAGAAAAACCAGTCTGTCGACATAATGACATGAACATTCTGTAACCAGTCTGCCGACATAATGACATGAACATTCTGTAACCAGTCTGTAAACATATAATGACATGAACATTCTGTAGGCCAGTCTGCCCACATAATGACATGAACATTCTGTAACCAGTCTGTAAACATATTGACATGAACATTCTGTAGCCAGTCTGCAGACATAATGACATGAACATTCTGTAACCAGTCTGTAAACATATTGACATGAACATTCTGTAGCCAGTCTGCAGACATAATGACATGAACATTCTGTAACCAGTCTGTAAACATATTGACATGAACATTCTGTAGCCAGTCTGCAGACATAATGACATGAACATTCTGTAACCAGTCTGCCGACATAATGACATGAACATTCTGTAGCCAGTCTGCAGACATAATGACATGAACATTCTGTAACCAGTCTATAGACTCAAAAATCTGAACATACTGTAACCAGTCCGTAGACTGTGATGTCACGAACATTCATTAACCAGTCTGCAGACATAATGAAATGAATATTCTGTTACCAGTCTGTAGACTTAAAACTTGAACATTCTGTAACTAGTCTGTAGACTTAAGGACTTGAACATTCTGTAACTAATCTGCACACTTAATGGTATAAACATTATGGAACTTAGTTACAGACTTAATACCACTTGACATGATCTGTAAACCAAATGCAGACTTGATAACACCAACATTCTGTAACTAGTCTACAGACTCAATAAGATGAACATTCTGTAAACCGACTGTAGACTTAATGACATGAAAGATTTTGGTAACCTGACGATAGATTTTAATGACATGCACATTCTGTAAACTCATTGTAGACTTAATGACATGAAGATTCTGTAAACCGACTGTGGACTTGATGACATACAGATTTTGGTAACCGACGGTAGATTTAATGACATGAACATTCTGTAAACCAGCTGCAGATTTAATGACGACTGAAGATTGCGTAAACCAGCTATAGATTTAATGACATGAACATTCTGTAAACCGATTGTATAATTGATGACATGAACATTTTGTAAACCGACTGCAGATTTAATCACATGAACATTATGAGAACCGACTGCAGATTTAATCACATGTGATTATGTAAACCGACTGCAGACTTAATGACATGAACATTCTGTGAACCGACTGTAGACTTGATGACATGAACATTCTGTGAACCGACTGTAGATTCGATGATATGAAGATTCTATAACCAGACTGCAGACTTATTAATAATAATAAGGCAAAATTTATATAGTGCCCCTATCCATGAGGGTCATGCTCAGTTACGCTTTACAAAGGCCAAGAAATACATCATAAAATAGCTTACATAATGTAATCAATATTTAAGATTACTATAAAATCAAGACATCTACATACACGAAAAATGTTACAATTAAGATGAACAGTACCTAAATGACGATATGTACTAATTACAAGATGGCCCCATACACGCATGCGCACACACACACACACACACACATATCATACACACACACACACACACACACACACACACATTGCAGGTGCCAACCTCACACCCCATGATAGGTCGAAAAGTCAGTTTTAAAAGTCTCCGTATATAAAAGTATAATAATAGTTAAAGAAGTCAAACTAAGAGATCTAAGAATAATTACACATACATGACAGTGTTAAAGATACCATACATCAAACCCCTTTTTAGAAAATGCCAATAAGTTAAATATTATGCGAGTCGAAAGTGAAGCGGAACAGCTCTGTTTTAAGAGATTATTTAAAGGAAGGAAGGGTTGTACAATTTCTAATTTTAACTGACAAAGATTTCCAAGATTCCTGGGATTCGCCACGCCTGCGACCGCCGATAAATCTTTTTTTAGAGAACTTTGCCCAAATTACGGTAAAGATTGTTTAAAATACTCTAAAGACCGACAGTAAAGTTTAAGGTCCCGAGAGGGATGTTAAGCGACGATTAGGCATTGAATTGGGTGACTCCCTGATGACCCAATGTAAATCAGGGGAGTCAATCCGATCGCAAAGATTGTGGATTAAGCCGCATTGGGGTGGTGCAACTTACCCCGTAGCCACCTGATTGGATGATAAGTTTGAGTCTCCGTTACAAGGGTTCAACTAAATTTAACTTTAACGATCAAATTCCCTTTTGAAGAAGAAGAAGAAGACAAAGCATTCCATATAACCGGGGCTGAAAAGGTTGAAAAAACGTTCGAGAAATGTTGTCTTAGGGACGTCTTTTTAGTTGCAAAGATTGTTAGGATCTAAGCGGACGATTGGGGTGGTGAACTTTAAGAGATGTTTTATATAGTCGGAGGGCAGTGTCATGAATTCAGTTGAAAGTGAGACATGTTATCTTATATACGATTCTCCTCTCTACGGGAAGCCAATGTAGAGAGCACAAAACGGAGTGATGTGTTCAGGCTTTTTTGGTCTTAATTAAAATTCTTGCTGCTTTATTTTGAAGTAATTGTAATCGATGAATAGATGTCGTTGGCAACCCATAGAAAAGAGAATGACAGTAGTCAAGACGACTTGTGACAAGGGCATGGACACGCATTTTACGTTTCTTTGTCTAACAGATTTCGGATACGAGAAATGCTTTTAAGAACATAATGGATTGTTTGACAAACTTTGGAAATGTGACCATGCATGTGTAAAAATTCATCAAAGAAGAAAACGAGATTTTTGACGCTATGGCTTTTACATATAGTCGTATTGTTTATGACCAGCTCATTTAATATAATGTCCTTTCCTTTTTTTTCTAAGTGTTATCAATTCTGTCTTGTTATTGTTGAATTTCAGTTTGTTTTCTGTCATCCAGGTTCTTATGTCTAATACACATTTGATGATGGCTGTTTCTTTAGTTGATTGTTCATGCTGAGTGGGGTGTAGAGTTGCGTATCGTCAGATAAAAATGATGATCAATGTTGTGGGATGCGATGATGTCACTGAGAGGTGTAGTGTATAGTGTAAAGAGAAACGGAAAAAGGACTGATCTCTGTGGGACACCAAATTGGATATTTGTTGCCGATGAAGGACTGCCATTTATGATGACTCGCTGGGTACGATCGGTAAGATAAATCACAAACCACTTCAGAGCCATGCCCGTGATGCCGAAACATTGCTGCATTCTAGCGAAGAGTGTTTTGTGGTCCACAGTATCGAAAGCCGCGCTCAGATCCAACAGTAGAAGTGCGACATTGTCATTGCATTGGAGCTGGTTGATTATGTCATTGTGGACACGGATTAACACAGTTTCAGTACTGTGGCCTCGCCTGTATGCTGATTGAAAAAGGGGCCACAGGTTGTAGCTCATGGTGTGGTTAATAAGTCTTCGCACAATGAGTTTCTCAATGATCTTTGAAATGGAATTTAAGTTTGAGACGGGTCTGTAATTTTTCATTATCTCGTTGTCAAGATTCTTCTTTTTAAGAGTGGAGTCACATGTGCTTCTTTGAAAACGGTGGGAAAATCCGCATTTTGGATGGAACAATTAACGATGGAGGTTATGGCTGGTGCAATCTCATTAATACAGGCTTTTAGAACCCACGTGGGAACCGCGTCCAATTTGCGTGTTTGTTTGCTGCATTATTGACGAATTCAGCGATTTTCTCAACAGATGCGGGTAAAAAGTAGGAAAATGGTGGTGGTGTTGTGGTGAATTTCGTACCACTAGTTTTAATGGTGTCAGTGTCAATCGTTTCGTCAAGATCCGATCGAATGGTGACAATTTTGTCAACGAAATATTTATTGAATATGTTAGCTATTTCTTCGTCATTTGCGTGTGATGGTAAGAAAGATGATGGGTGTTCGTGTTTCATAGTCTATTTATAATGTTAAAAAGTTCCTTGCTATTGCCATTATGCTCAGCGATGTTGTCTCTGATATATGTACGTTTGCATTCGTTTATCAGTCCATGTGTTTCGTTTTTTTTTGATATAATATAGTTCTGTGTAATAATATAGTTTCGTTTTCTTTCGAAGTTAGTATTTCACCACAAAACCATTTGATGTCCGGTCGCACTGTTACAACTTTTGTAACAAGGGGCATGTCTGTCAAGTATTTGGACCATAATTTTGTTAAATAGTAAATTTTTCGTTTCAACTGTCCTAGCTTCCTCGAAGCTCTTAGTTATCTTTGATTTGACAATGTCATTTTTAAAACTTGCCATGTCCAATGATTTTTGCCTACACGAAATCGACTTTTGTTGATGTATGGGCTTTTTTCAGTTTCAAGTGAAATATTACGCTTTGATGGTTCTGAGATATGGCTGCTTTCTACAAATACATATTGCAAAGAGGTTGTCATTGGAATGGCTCCATAAGGTCAATTGTGTTTGTGATTTAACATGTTGGATCGGGTTGCATGCCTCGATGCTGTTTATGAAATTAAATGTATTTTTATCTGAATTATCATTGACATGGATGTTGAAATCTCCAAAATATATAGGTTATTTGTTTTAGCATAAATATCGATGATGTGATCTTGAAATTCATTTAAAAAACTTGGTAATTGAGGCATTGTTTTTCTTGGATGCCGGGGGCGATATATCAAAACGAACTTGTAATAACACTTATCGGTCTTCATTTTACATTCAATGACTTCAAATGTGGATGGTTGCATAAAGTTTATCAGTTCAATATCCAATGCCGTTTTAAAAATTACCATTAGTCCACCACCTTCTCTGCCATGGGGACGGTCCCGTTTAACAAAAAGAGTAACCAGATGGTAACATATCATTCAAAATGCAATTACTATCATGTTTTAGCTAGGTTTCTGTTATGAAAAGTAAGTCTATGTCACAGTAAATTATGTATTCGTTCAGTAGTGTTGTTTTATTACGAACAGAGCGTGCATTTAACAGCACAACCTTTAAAGGGTCTAAATCAGACACATTTGTGGTGTTTAATGTCGGTCTAATGAAAAGTAAATTGTTGGCATTGGAGTGCCGTTTTTTTTTTATTGTTTATTGAATCTTCCACCTCTTCCCTCTTCGTGTGCGTTTGTATGTGTTTTATATAAGTGGTACTGCTGTGTTAACGATGTGTTATGAGATCACTTGCCTTGTGTGTGTAATGGCTGGAGTAATGCTTGTGTTGTTATTGAGAATGTCCATGGTCCGTGGTGGATAAAAACAGTTCACAATAAAACTAACGATTGAGACGTGAAGACCAAGCTCACGCATCTTTATACTAATGTAAAAAATCCACGAATGTTGCACAAAAGGATGCACCGTTTAATGATGAATAGATACATATACATTATGTTACACTTTGATATCTAAAAGAAGCAAAAAACAAGGGCAAAGTCAGAGCTGAAACTGAGGGCAGCTTCATTGCGCTTACAATTACAAGCACTCTAATGACATGAACATTCTGTAACCAGTGTGCAGACTTGATGATCTGAACATTCTGTAACCAGTGTGCAGACTTGATGACCTGAACATTCTGTAACCAGACTGCAGACTTGATGACCTGAACATTCTGTAACCAGTGTGCAGACTTGATGACCTGAACATTCTTGTAACCAGTGTGCAGACTTGATGACCTGAACATTCTGTAACCAGTGTGCAGACTTGATGACCTAGAAATTCTGTAACCAGTGTGCAGACTTGATGATATGAACATTGTAACCAGATCGCAGACTTAATGATCTGAAGATTCTGTAAACCGACTGTAGACTTGATGGCATGAACATTCTGTAACCAGACTGCAGATCTGAAGATTAATGATCGTCGAAGATTCTGAGTGTGCAGACTTGATGACATGAACATTATAACAGAGCAGACTGCAGATTTAATGATCTGAAGATTCTGTAAACCGATTGAACTTGATGACATGAACATTCTGTGAACCGATTGTAGATTTATTGACATGAAAATTCTGTATCCCGATGAGATTTATTCATGAAAATTTCCGTGAACCGACTGTGGACTTAATGACCGGAAGATTCTGTAACCGATTGTAAATTTAATGACCTGGAAGATTCTGTAAACCGACTGTAGATTTAATGACCGGAAGATTTAAACCGACATGAAAATTCTGTGAACCGACTGTAGATTTAATGAGCTGAAATTCTGTAAACCGATTGTAGATTTAATGACCGGAAGATTCGACTGTAGATTTAATGACCGGAAGATTCTGTAAACCGACTGTAGATTTAATGACCTGATATTCTGTATTCTTTAATGACGGGAAGATAAACCGATTGTAGATTTAATGACCGGAAGATTCTGTAAACCGACTGTAGATTTAATGACCGAAGATTCTGTTTAATGACCGGAAGATTCTGTAAAACCTGACTGTAAATTTAATGACCTGGATATTCTGTAAACCGACTGTAGATTTAATGACGAAAGATTCTAAACCGATTGTAGATTTAATGACATGGAAGATTGTGTAAATCGACTGTAGATTTAATGACCGGAAGATTCGCAAACCGACTGTGAGATTTAATGACTCAATATTCGTAAACCGACTGTAGATGTAATGACCGGAAGATTCTGTAAACCGACTGTATATTTAAGGGGGGGGGGGTTCTGGGAATGCCATTTGTGCCGGAAATGGGACAACCTAGTCTATCATACTGGTGGATAAGGTTAATTCCGTGATTTTTGGTATCATGAAATAAGCTCAGTATCGATTCTTTGAATTTATTGATCCTTTAGAAACGATTCAGGTCTAACTTTCAACAGAACTATTATATAATTAAAGCCAAATATTATCTAAAGTATATCAAGTTGGTACTCATTTTGACTAATGCAATAAACGCTATTCAGAAAACTATCTCAGGATTCATTATGAATATTACCTTAGATCTGCCGGAATATACGGAACATATTCCGCTCCTATTATCAAAAGGCACCATCTCAAAATGAGTAAAAAGGTGCTGGTGCACTTGAAACAGTGTGAATAATAAGTAGTTGAGAGCCTCTCAAGGTTTTATGATGTTTCAAAGTATTATCCTACTCTTTTCTTAGGTTTATGGGAGAAAAATGTATTCAGATAACAGAAAATAAGAGAAAAATACGATTTTCTCAAAATGCCCTTTTTGTTTATTATTTCATACCTATTTTTTTTATTATTTCTCAACGTATCTTCATGAAATTATGTACGGATGATGAGTGGGGGAAAACAAAGAAATGGTCCGATGTTTTTTTTTATATGTATTGTAGTTTTGGAAAAATTGAATTGTTTGTACAATATTTTTGTATATTTTTGGTTGTTCTCATATGCTATTTTCAAAAATTCATAAAATCTAAACTTACAAATGAAAATCCGATCTGACCAAATTTAGATATTGTATTAAATAAGGTGTGCGTCAAGTTTGAAAGACATTTGTTGAAAATGAAAAAGTCTATCGATATTGAACTTGGTGAAATTTAGGGGCAAAATCCAAGATGGCCGCCGTTTCCATAGCAACCGGAAGCGTCAGGAAAAAAACAACGACATATTTCAACCCAGTACACCATGCCCATTACACATATACATAAGTGAAACTGATAGGAACAGACGGGACAGTTTTCACTCCAGGATCCCCCCCCCCCCCCCCACCCCCACCCCCCCTTCCTCCTCCCCATTAATGACTGGAAGATTCTGTAAACTGACTGTAGATTTAATGACATTAAGATTTTGTAAACCGATTGTAGACTTAATGATCTGAAGATTCTGTAATCCGACTGTAGATTTAATAACCTGAAGAATTCTGTAAACCGACTGTAGACTTAATGGACCTGAAGATTCAGTAAACGGACTATAGACTTAATGACCTGAACGATCTGTAAACTGACTGTAGACGTAATGACCTGAAGATGCTGCAAACCGACAGTATATTTAATGACCGGAAGATTCTGCAAACCAGACTGCAGATTTTGATGACATGAGCATTCTATAATCAGGCTGTAGAATTGATGACATGAATATTCCTGTAACCAGTCCTGCAGATATAAGGACATAAACATTTTGTAATCTGTCTGCAGATATAAGGGACATAAAACATTCTGTAAACAGGCTGTAGATTTGATGTCATGAAGATTCTATAACCAGGCCGTAGACTTACTGACATGACCATTCTGTAGCCAGATAGCAGACTTGATGACATGATAACTTTGTTACTAGGCTGCAAACTTAATGACATGAACGTTCTGTAGCCAGATAGCAGACTTTACTGACATGATCACTTTGTTACTAGGCCTGCAAACTTAATGACATGAACGTTCTGTAGCCATATAACAGACTTACTGACATGACCGTTCTGTACCCAGATAGCACAGACTTTTATGACATGATAACTTTGTTACTAGGCTGCAAACTTAATGACATGAACGTTCTGTAGCCAGATAGCAGACTTACTGACATGACCGTTCTGTACCCAGATAGCAGACTTTACTGACATGATCACGTTCTGTTACCAGGCTAGCAGACTTACTGACATGACCGTTCTGTAGCCAGATAGCAGACCTTACTGACATGACCGTTCTGTACCCAGATAGCAGACTTTACTGACATGATCACGTTCTGTTACCAGGCTAGCAGACTTACTGACCATGACCGTTCTGTAGCCAGATAGCAGACTTACTGACATGACCGTTCTGTAACCAGATAGCAGACTTACTGACATGACCGTTGTGTAACCAGATAGCAGACTTACTGACATGACCGTTCTGTAACCAGATAGCAGACTTACTGACATGAACGTTCTGTAACCAGATAGCAGACTTACTGACATGAACGTTCTGTAACAAGATAGCAGACTTGACTGACATGAACATTCTGTAGCCAAATAGCAGACTTGATGACATGATCATTCTGTAGCCAAATAGCAGACTTGATGACATGAACATTCTGTAGCCAAATAGCAGACTTGATGACTTGGAATATTCTGTAGCCAAATAGGGCAGACTTGGTGACATGAACATCTTCTGTAGCCAAATAGCAGACTTGATGACATGAACATTACTGGCTAGCTTAATGATATGAACGTTAGCCCGATAGACTTACTGATATGAATATTCTATAGCCAGATAGCAGACTTGATGACATGAATATTATGTAGCCAGATAGCAGACTTAATGACACGAAGATTCTGTAACCAGAGTAGCAGATTTAGTGACATGGAAGATTCTGTAGCCAACCGACTTGATAAATGGATCACTTTGATTATGCAACCAATGACATGAACACTTAACCAGCCTGCAGACTTGATGACATGAACATTATGTAGCCAGATAGCAGATTTAATGACATGAACATTCTGTAACCAGTCTCCAAACTTGATGGCATGGCGATTCTCTATAACCAGACTGTAGATTTAGTGACCGGAAGATTCTGTAAACCAACTGTAGATTTAATGACATTACGATTATGTAAATCGACTGTAGACTTAACCAGCCTGCAGACTTGATGACATGAACATTCTGTACCCAGACTACACATTTCATGACATGTACAATCTGCACCCAGCCTGAAGACTTGATGACATAGAGATTCTGTAACCTGTCTGCAAACTTAATGACATGACCATTTTGTAACCGGTCTGTATATGTCTATGTTTAGTGAGTGATAGAAATTATCAGCAGCCAGCAAACTATGAGATGACATCAAACTAAATATCTTTTCGTGCTTGTTGATTAGGCAACGACATGAGTGGGCTGGTACTTGTAGTTGTAGGTTAAACTAAGTTTTATAATGAAAGATACATCCATACCTGGGAGGAAAATGGAGAGGAAAGCTAGATGCGTTTAATAATGAATGGCTGTTAACATTGCACAGGCCACCTGTGTCCATACTTGTGTGAATAATAGCTCTTTTCAGAATAAGAGCCCACAACCCCCCCCCCCCCCCCCTCTTTACGCACTTCCAGTCATCAATCCTTATGTTCTTACTATTTTTATCAACCAATCAGGCGAGATGTTTTAGTTACGCTCTTTCAGATAAAAAAAGGCTCTATAAATCCATGTCATTAGCCTTTTTCTTTCTTCACCAAAGCAAATAAACTAATTTATGTGACTTGCATATGTTGTAATAGTAACCGCTTCAATTCATAAATCTAATTGCCGTTGTCAACGCCTAAATAACATGCATAGAAAAAAAGGATTGAATTAGAGAGAGAGAGAGAGAGAGAGAGAGAGAGAGAGAGAGAGAGAGAGAGAGAGAGAGAGAGAGAGAGAGAGAGAGAGAGAGAGAGAGCAGAGAGAGAGAGAGAGAGAGAGAGAGAGAGAGAGAGAGAGAGAGAGAGAGAGAGAGAGAAGAGAGAGAGAGAGAGAGAGAGAGAGAGAGAGAGAGATAGAGAGAGAGAGAGAGAGAGAGAGAGAGAGAGAGAGAGAGAGAGAGAGAGAGAGAGAGAGAGAGAGAGAGAAGAGAAGCGATGTTTAGTTAAAAGCAGTTATCAAATACTAAATGTGAGAATGTTAAGAAAAAAAAAAACCCATGAAAATATTGGAAACAAGACTGTCTTTTATTTTGTTTAATTTATTTCAAAATCAATGTGTCTTAAAAAATACTAACCTGAAATGAACTGACCCCTACTCTACCCCCTCCCAAGATGCGCCTGACGTGTAGACTACATAATATAATAAATAAAAATAAATTAAAAAAATATCCCCTTGGTTTAGCCATAACGGAAAACGTTAGACCCAGAGTCAGCACTGGTCTCTCTATTGTTGCTGTTGGCCGATTGTGTCGTCTCGCGGAAGCTGACATGTAGCCAAGCGGTTGCCAGAACATTTTCTTTTGATCCCGTTGGCGACAACGGCAGACGATTCCAGACTCTTTTCCAATCCGGCTGCTTCTCGGCATGGGAGTTTTTCCT
>JAXRKP010001117.1:147500-164593 GCA_037039925.1 Doris montereyensis | reverse complement strand
TGTGTTTTGGTTAAATTATGCTAATAGCATTGGGTTGTGGTTTGGTTAAATTATGCATATCATTGGATTGTGTTTTGGTTAAATTATGCATATCATTGGATTGTTAAAATTATGCATATCATTGGATTGTGTTTTGGTTAAATTATGCATATCATTGGATTGTGTTTTGGTTAAATTATACATATCATTAGGTTGTGTTTTGGTTAAATTATGCTAATATCATTGGGTTGTGGTTTGTTTAAATTATGCATATCATTGGATTGTGTTTTTGTTAAATTATACATATCATTGGATTGTGTTTGGTTAAATTATACATAGCTTTGGATTGTGTTTTGGTTAAATTATGCATATCATTGGATTGTGTTTTTGTTAAATTATACATATCATTGGATTGTGTTTGGTTAAATTATGCATATCATTGGGTTGTGTTTTGGTTAAATTATACATATCATTGAGTTGTGTTTTGGTTAAATTATACATATCATTGGATTGTGCTTTGGTTAAATTATACATATAATTGGATTGTGTTTTTGTTAAATTATGCTAATATCATTGGGTTGTATTTTGGTTAAATTATACATATCATTGGGTTGTGTTTGGTTAAATGATACATATCATTGGGTTGTGTTTTGGTTAAATATACATATCAATGGATTGTGTTTTTGTTATATTATACATATCCTTCTTCTTCTTCTTCTTCTTCCTTTTCTTCTTTTTCTTCTTCTTCTTCTTTTTCTTCTTCTTTTCTTCTTCTTCTTCTTCTTCTTCTTCTTCTTCTTCTTCTTCTTCTTCTTCTTCTTCTTCTTCTTCTTCTTCTTCTTCTTCTTCTTCTTCTTCTTCTTCTTCTTCTTCTTCTTCTTCTTCTTCTTCTTCTTCTTCTTCTTCTCTTCTTCTTCTTCTTCTTCTTCTTCTTCTTCTTCTTCTTCTTCTTCTTCTTCTTCTTCTTCTTCTTCTTCTTCTTCTTCTTCTTCTTCTTCTTCTTCTTCTTCTTCTTCTTCTTCTTCTTCTTCTTCTTCTTCTTCTTCTTCTTCTTCTTCTTCTTCTTCTTCTTCTTCTTCTTCTTCTTCTTCTTCTTGTTGTTGTTGTTGTTGTTGTTGTTGTTGTTGTTGTTGTTGTTGTTGTCGAAAAGTAGTTGAAGCGAACGACTCCTCAAGGGAGACAACCTTGACTTTAAGTTCATGAACTCTTAAGATAGTTTAATCACTTCTAAGTTGTCTACCTTTAGATATCTCGATCGATTCATTGATTGAAATATACCCAAACACACCAGGTGCAGTTATAACCAGAGAAAGTTGAAATTCTAAATGACTCCTAGATCTTTTTCATCTGATGATTTTTCCCTCCAGATTTAATGTTTAACTAAAGACAATTTAATTATTTTTCCGACTTTGAGTAGAACTTTCATTGATCTATGCCGCCATTTTGAACAAGTGTTATAATTGAATAGTTGGATGAAATAGTATCGGTTACGCCTACTGGCGTGATCTTAGTATCGAGTACTGAATCGATCTTATGATCGTATTTGATATCACCTGTTGTATAACATGCTTGTCTCATAATATGATAATGAAATTATTGATCTTGTAATTGTGATAATGATGATAGTTCAAGTCCTGATAATAATTAGAATAAAATAATAATTTCGTTAGAGCACACACTCCCATCTTATGAAAGCTTCTAGCGCATCATTATACATACATAACAAAACAAAAATATGAGCAATGTACATATAAAACAAAGCCATTGAACATATGTTGCTTATAAAGGAGCATGGTACAGGACTTAAAATCGCATAATAAAACCAATTACTTTTCTTCTAAGAAGTATTGCATGAGGTAAATTTTCAACTGTTTTTAAAAGGTGTCTTCAACATGTCAAACATCTTGATCGTGCTTATGATGATAACAATGATGAAGATATTGATGGAAATTATAAAATTACGATAATGATGATGATGGTCATGATAATGCTACAACATGATGATGATAATGATATAACGTGATGAGGATAATGATACAACATGATGATGATAATGATATAACGTGATGATGATAATGATACAACATGATGATGATAATGATATAACGTGATGATGATAATGATATAACGTGATGATGAAAACGATAAAACATAATAATGATAATGATATAACATGATAATGATAATGATATAGCATGATGATGATGATAGCGATATAACATGATAATGATAATGATATAAAATTATGATGATAACGGTATACCATGATAATGATAATAATATAAAATTATGATGATAACGGTATAACATGATAATGATAATAATATAAAATTATGATGATAACGATATAACATGATAATGATAATGATATAAAATTATGATGATAACGATATAACATGATAATGATAATGATGTAAAATTATGATGATAACGATATAACATGATAATGATAATGATATAAAATTATGATGATAACGATATAACATGATGATGATAATGATATAACATGATGACGATAATGATATAACATGATGATGATAATGATATAACGTGATGACAATAATGATATAAGATGATGATGATGATAACGATATAACATGATTATGATAATGATATACCATGACGATTGTAATGATATAACAGAATAATTGTAATGATATACTATGATGATGATAACGATATAACATAATGATGGTAGTGATATAACATGATGATGGGAATGATATAACATGATGATGGTAATGATATAACACAATGATGGAATGATATAACATAATGATGGTAATGATATAACATGATGATGGTAATGATATAACATAATGATAGCAATGATTTAACAAGAGGATGATAATTATATAATATGATAATGGTAATGATGTAACATGATGATGATAATGATATAACAGGATGATGGCAATGATATAGCATGATGAAGGTAACGAAATAAATTGATGATTTTGATGATACAACATGATGATGATAAAGATATACCAAGGTGATGATGATGGTAATGATATAACAGGATTATGGTGATATGATATAACATGGTGATGATAATGATATAACATCATATGATGATGGTAATGATATAACATGATGATGGTGATATGGTATAAATGATGATGTTAATGATATGACATGATGATGTTGATGATATAACATGATGATGGTAATGATATAACATGGTGATGATGAAAATGATAATGATGATGATGATGATGAGGAGGATAATGATGATGATGATTATACACTATGATGGTGATAATAATATAACATAATGATGGTAATGATATAACATGATGATGATAATGATATCACATGATGATGGTAATGATATAACATGATGATGTTAATGATATAACATGATGTTGGTAACGATATAATATGATGATGATAATAATATAACATAATGATAGTAATGATATGACATGATGAGAATAATAATATAACATGATGACGATATTGATATAACATGATGATGATGATAATTATATAGCATAATGATGGTAATAAAAACATGATGATGGTGATGATGATGATGATGATGATGATGATGATGATGATGATGATGATGATGATGATTATGATGAAGATGATACATCACGATAGTGATAATAATATAACAGGATGATGATAATGATATAACGTGATGGTGATGATGATGATGATGATGATGATGATGATGATGATGATGATGATGATGGGTACATCATGATGGTGATAATTATATAACATGATGATGGTAATGATATAACATGATGATGGATATAACATGATGATGATACTGATATTACCACTATGATGGTAATGCTATAACATGATGATGATAATGATATAACATGATGATGTTGATAATATGATGTGAACACGATAACGATATAGCATGATGATGATATTGATATAACATGATGATGTTGATGATATAACATGATGATGTTGATGATGTAACATGATGATGGTATTGATAGAACATGATGAAGATAATCATCTAACATGATGATGATATAACATGATGATGGCATTGATATACTATAATGATAATGATATACCATGATGATGATAATGATATAACATGATGATGGTATTGATATACTATAATGAATGATATACCATGATGATGATGATATAACATGATGATGGTAATGATATTACATGATGATGATGATATAACATGATGATGATATTGACATAATATCATAATGATAATGATGATGATAACTATATAACATGATGGTGATAATGATATTACCACTATGATGGTAAGGATATAACATGATGATGATAATGATATAATATGATGATGTTGATACTATAACAGGACACTGATAATGATATAACATGATGTTTATGATATAACATGATGGTGATATATATATATATATATATATATATATATATATATATATATATATATATATATATATATATATATATATATATATATATATATATAACATGATTGTGGTAACGATATAACAGGATGATGATAATGATATTACCACTATGATGGTTATGATATAACATGATGATGGCAACAATAAGACATGATGGCGAAGTTGTAATAATGATAACCCATAAACAAATTTTTATCACGACGCTGAAATATCACAATTACTGTTATCGTACTCTTTCTTATTTTTCCCCCTAGTGACGATTCGGATTTCTTACGCCGCTTGGCGCACGTGCAGTCTACAGATGGCCTTGACTTTATGACCTTCAGACAAGGTTACGATGGGGGCATCTGGCAGGTAGGAAGTAGTTTGATGACGTCATTTTTTATAAGACTAAAGACTAAACACACTGCTAGGTCAAATCTGAATATAATCCAACTGACATGTCATTCGGGCGGATCGGAGAAGGAGTAGGTGGTCATTGCATGACTGCGTGGCTCTGATTGGGTAACCAGGAAGTCTTGCGTTCAAATCTTGGTGTTCGTATACAGGTATTGACTCCTTGGACTTCGTTAAAATAAATAGTAACAATACACAAATCAATTACAAAACCATCTCCTCCTCAACTCTCAACCCCCCGCCCCCGCCCCCCCGCCCAAAAAAACCAAACCTCAACAAAACAAACAACAAAAAAAACCAACCCCAAAGAAACAACAACAACAACAACAACAAAAAGAAATAAAATCCAAGCCAACCAAACGCACTCCCTCTGCCAAACACAGGCTACAAGAGACATGCCAGTACGTCAGTAAACACTGCCTATTTAGGGTACCTGTGAAGGTAATGACACAAGATAATATGGAAGCCAAATACAGGCTACAAGAGACGTGCCAGTACGTCAGTAAACACTGCCTACTTAGGGTACCTGTCACAAGATAATATGAAAGCCAAACACAGGCTACAAGAGACGTGCCAGTACGTCAGTAAACACTGCCTACTTAGGGTAAAACTTGTCCACGATGGAGTGGGGGGCGGTTGGGGGGCGTAGTCCAAAGGCAAGGTGGGTGTCGGCCTCTCAACCATAAGGTCGTGAGTTCAACAAGCCTCAACGGTGGTTGAAACAATTTCTCGAGATTTTTCGAGAAAACCTCCCCCCCCCCCTCCCTCCCTCCCCCCTTCCTGGTTCAGGTAGATGGCTCAACATATAATCCCATCGGAGACGGACGATAACAATGAGGTCCCGTGTGCAGATCCCACACACGTTGAAGATCCCTTGGATGTTGATAAAATCAAAATCAAAATCAAAGCCAACGATGTGAAACCAAAACAAATCTTATATAATAAAAAAAATAGACTATTCCATTAGCAAAACTTAGGTTGAGCGAATCTCAGGAACGACAATGATTTCAAACGTCAAATTGCACATGGAGTTAGAGAATCAATGTGGAATCAACAATGGCCTATCTAGAATTATGGCAACAACTGCTGTTATACCTTTACTCCTGCCATTTGAGTCTTGAATTATTTATACGAATGAAGGCAGCCATGAAGACTTCGAAGCCTTGCTGCTACCAAACGACCGTAGTAAATAAATGAAATGAAGTCAATGTAATTATACCAGTTTGAGTCATTTAGCGCCAAATGCCTGTACCTAATAATATTTGACGATTTGGTGATTGGGTTTTGCAGCCCTAATCCTTTCAAATTCATCATTCTATAACCTTATAAATGCATTTAGTGGTTTAAAGACGTGCTGTTACGAAGAGACATTAAATCCTTGAGACACCATTTTGGCCATTTTCTTCAAAGAATTTTGGCCGTACATTTAGTAAAATACTGTCATCTAATAGATCTGTAAGTAAACCAAGACCAATGTGATTCAAACGTTCACAGTCTTCACCCGCTAGCCCATGTTTGTGTAAATTACTAGCCTATTGTAATTGTATTCTTGATGGGTAAGCGAAAGCAAAGGCTTAGCTACCATACTCGAAATGCCAAGCGAAAACGAAAGGTACAGTCAAATTCCCGTACCGGTAACAATGTTGACAATGACGTAGATCTAGAATCAAGGCCAGATCTAACTCTAGATAATGATAACAACATAGATCTAGATCTAGAAGCAAGAGCAAAGCGAAAACGTGAGGTTCTGTCAACTTCACGTTACAATGTTGACAATGATGTAGATCTAGATCTAGAATCTAGACCAGATCTAGATAAACATACAGAAACAAGAGCAGATTCTCTAGATCTAGACCAATACCCGACACGACAAAGACAAACGACGCACCAAGTCTGCCACACGTTGATAAGACAAGGCTTACATCTATGAACAGCTCTTAGATCCACAGTCTACAGTTATGACCCACTTACACTACAGTATGAAATGTTTTTTTCTTAATTGATACGATGGTTGGAGAATACAAATACCTTTCAATGGGAAACTGTTTTCACACATCCATTTCTAACTATTCATAGATTTGGATTCAAATAGATCTCTAGCATTGTTTATCCGTTTTGTAAACGGGTTGCTGCACTAGTAATAATTTAAAAAATGCTAAAGATCTAAACGACGGTGAGTGTGTATGTTTGAGTCATTGTTGATATCATTCATCCATGCGTGACTAGGTAGACCAGAACCAATTCACATTGACTATGTTTGTGGCATTGTTGATATCATTCATCCATGCGTGACTAGGTAGACCAGGACCAATTCACATGGACTATGTTTGTGTCATTGTTGATATCATTCATCCATGCGTGACTAGGTAGACCAGGACCAATTCACATGGACTATGTTTATGTCATTGTTGATATCATTCATCCATGCGTGACTAGGTAGACCAGAACCAATTCACATTGACTATGTTTGTGTCATTGTTGATATCATTCACCCATGCGTGACTAGGTAGACCAGGACCAATTCACATGGACTATGTTTATGTCATTGTTGATATCATTCATCCATGCGTGACTAGGTAGACCAGGACCAATTCACATGGACTATGTTCATGTCATTGTTGATATTATTCATCCATGCGTGACTAGGTAGACCAGGACCAATTCACACGGACAGTCCAGGAGTCGGCCAAGCTGAAAGTGGAGTATGACGTTCTGCTGTCCAAACTGGGCATAGACTGGAAGCAAGCCAAGTGGAGCGATTTGCTCAAACCTCTGTATTCTGGCATAGCGGCTGGTAAGATTTTGTGTATGTGTGTGTGTGTGTGTGTGTGTGCGTGTGCCTGTGAGCGTGCATTTGTGTGTGTGTGTGTTTGTCCGTGTGGCTGCGTAGGTTTGTGTATGTGCGTGTGTGCGTGTGTATGCCTCCGTATGTTGGTGTATATATGTGTGCAGGGAGAGGTTGGAAGGGGGGGTAGGGAGGGAAGTCTATTATAATAATAATACTAAGAATGATTACTATTATATTTTATTATTATTATTATTACTATTATTATTATTATTATTATTATTATTATTATTATTATTATTATTATTATTATTATTATTATTATTATTATTATTATTATTATTGTTATTATTATTATTATTATTATTATTATTATTATTATTATTATTATTATTATTATTATTATTATTATTATTATTATTATTATTATTATTATTATTATTATTATGACTATTATTTTTATTGTTATTGTTATTATCATTATTATGATTATTATCATGATCATGATCATCATCATCATCATCATCATCATCATCATCATCATTATTATTCTTATTCTTATTCTTATTATTATCATTATTATTCTTACTATTATTATTATTATTATTATTATTATTATTATTATTATTATTATTATTATTATTATTATTATTATTATTATGATTTATTATTCTTATTCTTACTATTATTATTATTATTATTATTATTATTATTATTATTATTATTATTATTATTATTATTATTATTATTATTATTAGTATTATTATTATTATTATTATTATTATTATTATTATTATTATTATTATTATTATTATTATTATTATTATTATTATTATTATTATTATTATTATTATTATATTATTATTATTATTATTATTATTATTATTATTATTATTATTATTATTAGTAGTAGTAGTAGTAGTAGTAGTAGTAGTAGTAGTAGTAGTAGTATTAGTAGTAGTAGTAGTAGTAGTAGTAGTAGTAGTAGTAGTATTATTATTATTATTATTATTATTATTATTATTATTATTATTATTATTATTGTTATTATTATTATTATTATTATTACTATTATTATTATTATTATTATTATTATTGAATTTAATTCAAAATTGTTGTCTACATCTTCAACGGACCGTTAAATTATTTTGTTATTTCAAAATTGTTGTCTATCTCCAATTATTAAATTATTTTTTTTATTATCTCAATCTCCCCTCTTCCCCCCCCCCCCCCCAATTCTAGCATTGTATCTCAAACTACAGCAGACTTCGAGCGTCGTCCCAAATGACGTCACGGGTCAAGCCAGCTTCTGGCAAAACAACTTCCGGCCAACCAAACAGGCACAGGAGTTCCAAAATGACGTCAACGAGTTCGAAAAGAGTAGGGCGATCGTTGTCCTTATAATACCATTCGTGACACGTGACATCCATTTAGTTAAATTGCCTGTGGGTTTTATTTGAGATCTTAAATAGTTATGAGGAAAAACAACTGATGGTGACTTACTATTTATACTAACTACTAGTATCTAGAGAACTCATCCTCATCATCATCCTAATCATCATCATTTTCATAATCCCCATGACCACTGCCATCCTCACGATCCTCATTATCATTCTGATCGTCGTCATCACTCCTCCTCAACTTGATCTTTCATCCTCATCATCATCCTAATCATCATCATTTTCTAATCCCCATGACTTATCCTCATCCTCATTATCATTCTCGTCGTCGAGGGTCTCTCATCCTCGTCGTCATTCTCTGATCTTCCTTCTCTCCTCCTCATCATCACCAATATTATACTCATCAGCGTGTGACCAGCCGTCCAAACTTGACCTGGTCTACCTAGTGGACACGAGCAAGGGCATGACGGACAGTCAGCTTGTCGAGGTCAAAGGTCACATCAAAATCAAATCGCCAGGCTGGCCACTGAGCATGGCCTTGGCATCAACGGGAATCGCGTGGCCCTGATCACCTACAGCACCAGGGCTATCTTGGCCTTCCTGCTAGAGAGGAGCATCGATCCACAGTCGCTAATGGCGTCGGTAAGCAGTGTTGTGAAATACAGCACTATCTGTTTGTCTGTTTGTTTATATCTGGTTGGCAGTTGACGGTTGGCTCTCTGGCTGGCTGTCTTTCTCTCTGGCTGTCTGTCTTTCTCTCTGTTTTACTGTCTTTCTGGCCGACTGTCTGGCTTTATCTGGTTGGCTGGCAGTCGGGCTGTCTGTCTGTCTGGCTTTATGTTTTGCTGTCTGGCTGGCTCGCTTTTTGTGTGTCTGGCTGTCTGTCTGTTTTGTCTGGCTGGCTGTGAGTTTGGTGGTCTGGCTGGCCGTCTGGCTGTCTGTCTGGCTGGCTGTGAGTTTGGCCGTCTGGCTGGCTGTGAGTTTGGCTCTCTGGCTGTCTGTCTGCTGTCTGTCTGTCTGGCTGCCTCGCGTTTTGTCTGTCTGGCTGTCTATCTGACTGGTAGGCTGGCTGGCTGTCAGTTTGACTGTCTGGCTGGCTGTCTGTCTGTCTGGCTGTCTGTCAGTTTGGCTGTTTGGCTGTCTGTCTGGCTGTCTGGATCACTTTTCTTCTGTCTTGCTGTCTGTCTGTCTGGTTGGCTGGCTGTTAGTTTAGCTGTCTGGCTGGCTGTCCAGCTGTCTGTCTGTCTGGCTGGCTGTCTGGATGGCTGTCTGGCTGTCTGTCTGTCTGTCTGTCTGGCTGTCTGGTTGGTTGTCTGTCTGTTTGTCTGTCTGGCAGGCTGTCTCCTTTGCTGTCTTGCTGGCTTGTCTGTCTGGCTGCCTGTCTCCTTGCTGTCTTGCTGGCTTGTCTGGCTGGCTAGCTGTCTGTCTGTCTGTCTGGCTGTCTGATTGTCTGACTGGCAGGCTGTCAGGTTTGGCTGTCTGTTTGTCTGTCTGTCTGGCTGGCTGTCAGTTTGGCTGTCTGTCTGTCTGTCTGGCTGTCTGATTGTCTGACTGGTTGTTGTCTTTCTGTCTTGTCCGTATGTCTGTCTGGCTGGCTGTCAGATTGGCTGTCTGTCTGTCTTTCTGTTTGTCTGGCTGGTTGGCTGTCAGTTTGGTTGTCTGGCTATCTTTCTGTATGTCTGGTTGGTTGGCTGGTTCTGGCTGTCTGGCTGTCTGACTGTCTGGCTGGTTGTTTTTCTGTTTGTCTGACTGCCTGACATTCTGGCTGTTTGGCTGTATGGAGGCTGGTTGGCTGGTTGACTGTCTGGTGTATGTCTGGCTGAGAGAGAGAGAGAGAGAGAGAGAGAGAGAGAGAGAGAGAGAGAGAGAGAGAGAGAGAGAGAGAGAGAGAGAGAGAGAGAGGGAGAGGGAGAGAGAGAGAGAGAGAGAGAGAGAGAGAGAGAGAGAGAGAGAGAGAGGAGAGAGAGAGAGAGAGAGAGTGAGAGAGAGAGAGAGAGAGAGAGAGAGAGAGAGAGAGAGAGAGAGAGAGAGGGATAGATAGAGAGAGATAGAGAGAAATAGAGATAGATAGAGATAGAGAGAGATAGAGAGATAGAGATAGATAGAGATAGAGATAGAGTTAGAGATAGAGAGATAGAGGTAGAGATACAGATATAGATAGATAAAGAGAGATAGAAACAAAGAGAGATAGAGAGCAATAACAAATGTATATATTATTGTTTATCAACAAGAGATTAAAAATCAGATTTTCCAGTGGCCTGAATGTCCATACTACTTTGACCTTCCATGACCCCAAGAAAAAGACTTATGACCCCTTTGGGTCATGACCAACAGTTTGGGAACTCCTGTTGTATAGGATGTTCTTTTGATGTTTTCTATTCCAGGTGGACCTTGCACCCAGGGCAGGTGGCAGTTCCAACACTACCGACGCCTTCCACATGGCCAAGACGCAAGTGTTGTCTACAGCACGTGGTGACGCAATCAAGGTCGTTGTCCTGGTAACCGATGGAAAATCTGATGACGCGTAGGTCATGTGTCTTTCTGATCAATGGCCTGGTTGATCATGTTCTTTATTTTTTGTTGTCGTTGTTGCTATTGTTTTGTTGTTGTTGTTTTTGTTGTTGTTGTTGTTGTTGTTGTTGTTCTTCTTCTTCTTCTTCTTCTTCTTCTTCTTCTTCTTCTTCTTCTTCTTCTTCTTCTTCTTCTTCTTCTTCTTCTTCTTCTTCTTCTTCTTCTTCTTCTTCTTCTTCTTCTTTACTTCTATTCTTTGTAACTTTTCACCATATTACCGTATACTCTATTTTATTGATTACCCTATGTACAACAATAAGTTTGGGATTTACTCTAGTCTTGATGACCCTATGTACAACAATAAGTTTGGGATTTACTCTAGTCTTGATGACCCTATGTACAACAATGAGTTTGGGATTGACTTTACTCTAGTCTTGATGACCCTATGATAGACAATGAATTTGGGATTGACTTTACTCTAGTCTTGATGACCCTATGTACAACAATGAGTTTGGGATTGACTTTACTCTAGTCTTGATGACCCTATGTACAACAATGAGTTTGGGATTGACTTTACTCTAGTCTTGATGACCCTATGTACAACAATGAGTTTGAGATAGACTTTACTCTAGTCTTGATGACCCTATGTACAACAATGAGTTTGGGATAGACTTTATTCTAGTCTTGATGACGCTATGCTAGACAATGAATTTGGGATTCACTTTACTCTAGTCTTGATGACCCTATGATAGACAATGAATTTGGGATTCACTTTACTCTAGTCTTGATGAGCCTATGCTAGACAATGAGTTTGGGATTCACTTTACTCTAGTCTTGATGAGCTAGATAATGAGTTTGGGATTCACTTTACTCTAGTCTTGATGAGCTAGACAATGAGTTTGGGATTCACTTTACTCTAGTCTTGATGAGCTAGACAATGAGTTTGGGATTCACTTTACTCTAGTCTTGATGAGCTAGATAATGAGTTTGGGATTCACTTTACTCTAGTCTTGATGAGCTAGACAATGAGTTTGGGATTCACTTTACTCTAGTCTTGATGAGCAGACAATGAGTTTGGGATTCACTTTACTCTAGTCTTGATGAGCTCACAATGAGTTTGGGATTCACTTTACTCTAGTATTGATGAGCTAGACAATGAGTTTGGGATTCACTTTACTCTAGTCTTGATGAGCTAGACAATGAGTTTGGGATTCACTTTACTCTAGTCTTGATGACCCTACAGTCGCCTATGCGTTTGGGATTCACTTTACTCTATTCCATGCCTCGCCTTAACGAGTAGTTAAGTTGCTGAACTTGGGATGATAATATCCCTGGTTCGAATCCTAGGAAAGCTTAGGTCCGACGTTGTGTTTCTTGCCTGCAGCTTAGATTATGAATCCAGTTGTCATGTCATGGAAATTGGTAGAAGCTCTAGCCTGGGCTAAAAAAAACTTGTGTGAGACTAGCGTCCTTTTCAGGAGATCATCGTTGTGTTCCGCTTCACTCTATAGAAACCGGTGTGAACTCCGGCTCTATTAATTACCATAATGGCCTCAATGGAACTTTATTTTTTGTTAAAACTTAATTTTTTTTTTTTTTTTTACTATTGCGTATGAACAGGAGAAGAACCTTTGCTGAAGCACTCCTATCAAAAGCAACGGTGTGCAGATCGTCACTTTAGGTATCGGAAATGCCATCGATTCGCAAGAACTCGATTCTCTGGCCAGTCTCCCCATATGTGAAAACTCGCGGCGATTACAAAGCTACTCGGAATTGTCTTCCCTGCGCCTCAAATTCGGGCAGCGAGTATGCACAGGTCAGTCTTCTTTTCAAGCTTCTTGTTAACATAATAAAAACAACCTTAACAAAACAAACTATATTGAACTAAACTAAACACGAACAGTGAGGCAGATGGCATGTCGGAAGTGAAGGAATGACATAGAATCACGAACAGTGAGGCAAGCGGCATGTCGAAAGTGAAGGAAATGACATAGAATCACGAACAGTGAAGCAAGTGGCATGTCGGATGTGAAGAAATGACATAGAATCGCAAACAGTGAAGCAAGTGGCATGTCGGATGTGAAGGAAATGACATAGAATCGCAAACAGTGAGGCAAGTGACATGTTGGAAGTGAAGGAAATGACATAGAATCACGAACAGTGAGGCAAGTGACATGTCGGAAGAAGAAGGAAATGACATAGAATCACAAACAGTGAAGCAAGTGGCATGTCGGAGTGACATAGAATCGCAAACAGTGAAGCAAGTGGCATGTCGAAAGTGAAGGAAATGACATAGAATCACAAACAGTGAGGCAAGTGACATGTTGGAAGTGAAGGAAATGACATAGAATCACGAACAGTGAGGCTAGTGACATGTCGGAAGAGAAGGAAATGACATAGAATCACGAACAGTGATGTGACATGTCGGAAATGACATAGAATCACGAACAGTGAGGCAGGTGGCATGTCGGAAGTGAAGGAAATGACATAGAATCACGAACAGTGAGGTAAGTGGTGTGTCGGAAGTAGGAAATTAGCTTATCCTGGTCAGGGACATAGTTAGCTAATATTAGTCGATGTTATTTCCTAGAACTTAACTAAGCAAAATTAAACTTATTAACACTTGTTCTTATGATATTCTTTTTGTGTTTCTTTCCTTGTTTATCGATTTTGTTGTGGTTGAGGTTTTTAAATGTACTATTTTTAAAAAACATAAAATTTTATTTTATTTATCAACATCTACAACGACAGTGATCTCGGGTTTTTTTGGTAGGATTTTGCCTGCACTGCCCTGTAAACAGCCAAGTGATTTTTAACGTGTATAGAGTGTTGTGATCTGCACATCGGACTTCCTTTTTATTGTCCATCTCCGATTGGGACTAGGCGTGTCGATCCACCTTCCTGGACCAGGGTGGGGGGGGGGGGAGTGGGGAGTTGATTTTTACCCTAAAAATAACTCGGGAAAATTGTTCAACCATAGACAGTGCTTGAACCCACGACCTTCAGGTTGAGGGGCCGACATCTTGCCTCTGAATTACCGAGTCCCTCCCCCCTCTCACCCCTGCTCCCAAGAAGAGTGAAAACAAATATTAGACAGGTAGATAGAATATACCTGGGACACTTTCCACAGGGTTGCTACAGGCAGACAAAAGTGGAGGGACTTTGTTGCTATTATATTATGGTGCCAGTTATCAAAATGGCTAGTGAGTACGTAATTAAAGTAAGCAAGTGAGTAAGCAAGTAAGTAAGTAAGTAAATACATAGTAATTAAGTTGGTAAAATGAACATTTAATAAGTAAGTGAAATTGGTATTATATATGTAAGTAAGTAAGTAAATAGGCGAAATGGATAGCAAGTAAGTGAAATTGGTATTATATATGAATGTAAGTAAGTAAATAGGCGAAATGGATAGCAAGTAAGTGAAATTGGTATTATATATTTAAGTAAGTAAAGTAAAAATAGACGAAATGGATAGCAAGTAAAGTGAAATTGGTATTATGTATGTAAGTAAGTAAGTAAATAGGCGAAATGGATAGCAAGTAAGTGAAATTGGTATTATGTATGTAAGTAAGTAAGTAAATAGGCGAAATGGATAGCAAGTAAGTGAAATTGGTATTATGTATGTAAGTAAGTAAGTAAATAGGCGAAATGGATAGCAAGTAAGTGAAATTGGTATTATGTATGTAAGTAAGTAAGTAAATAGGTGAAATGGATAGCAAGTAAGTGAAATTGGTATTATGTATGTAAGTAAGTAAATAAATAGGCGAAATGGATAGCAAGTAAGTGAAATTGGTATTATGTATGTAAGTAAGTAAGTAAATAGGCGAAATGGATAGCAAGTAAGTGAAATTGGTATTATGTATGCAAGTAAGTCAGTAAATAGGTGAAATGGATAGTAAGTAAGTGAAATTGGTATTATGTATGTAAGTAAGTAAGTAAATAGGCGAAATGGATAGCAAGTAAGTGAAATTGGTATTATGTATGTAAGTAAGTAAATAGGTGAAATGGATAGCAAGTAAGTGAAATTGGTATTATGTATGTAAGTAAGTAAGTAAATAGGCGAAATGGATAGCAAGTAAGTGAAATTGGTATTATGTATATGTAAGTAAGTAAATGTAAGTAAATAGGCGAAATGGATAGCAAGTACGTAAAATTGGTATTATGTATGTAAGTAAGTAAGTAAATAGGCGAAATGGATAGCAAGTAAGTTAAATTGGTATTATGTATGTAAGTAAGTAAGTAAATAGGCGAAATGGATAGCAAGTAAGTGAAATTGGTATTATGTATGTAAGTAAGTAAGTAAGTAAAAGGCGAAATGGATAGCAAGTAAGTTAAATTGGTATTATGTATGTCAGTAAGTAAGTAAGTAAATAGACGAAATGGATAGCAAGTAAGTTAAATTGGTATTATGTATGTAAGTAAGTAGGCGAAAATAGCAAAATGTGTGGTAATTAAGTGGAAGTAAGTAGGTAAGTAAGTAGGCAAAATGTGTGGTAATTAAGTAAGTAAGTAAGTAGGCGAAATGTGTGGTTAAAATGGATAGCAAGTAAGTAGGTAATGTAAGTAGGCAAAATATCAAGTAAGTGAAAGTCAGTAAATAGGTGAGGCGTAAAAGTGTAATTAAAGTAAGTAAGTAAATAGGCGAAATGTGTGGTAATTGTAAGTAAGTAAATAGGCTAGGCGAAATGTGTAAGTAAGTAAGTAAATAGGCGAAATGGATAGCAAGTTGGTAATTATAAAGTAAGTAGGCGAAATGTGTGTGAATTAAGTAAAGCAAGTAAGTAGACAAGAAATGCATTGTAACTAAGTAATTAAATAAAGTAAGTAGGTTTGTAAAATAATTCTTTGTTTAAAAAAAGAACAACCAACAATCAACGCGTTTTTAACGCTACAAATTATTATGTTTGTATCGGGTGGTAGCTGTTTTGTCCGATGTGCTGATAATACAATCATCAAGCCTCCCTCCCCCACCCACTTCCTCTCCCTCCCCCTCTCAACCTTTTTCCTCTTCCCTTCAACCCTACACACCACCCTCACATCTCCCTACTACTTCATGAACAGAACCGTTACAACTAGAGGCTGGCGAGTACTCTTCCCTTGTTCCCACAACGTGCTGGCTAAGCTCCCCTTTGATGGAAAGGCCTACAACCTAAAGGTAGATAAAGACAAACAGTGATGCAAGGGGCATGTCAGAAGTGAAGGTAATGACATAAGATAATATGAAAGCCCCATAGGAACAAAGACGAGACAAGTACAAGGAATAGACAGAAATAAATCCTGGCCACTATGGGGATCGAACCCGTGATCTAAGGGAGCGTAGTTAGCTCGGTCTGTAGCACACTTTCTTTTCATGGCGAGGGCGATGGCTGCCGACGCGGAGGTCGCGGTTCGATTCCCATGGTGGCCAGGATTTTTCTGTCCATTCCTTGTATTTGTCTCGTTTTTGTTCCACGGGCTTTAATATTATCTTGTGTCATTACCTTCACAACCCAAAGGTTGCTTGTCTGTCTATCTGTTTGTCTCTCTCTCTCTCTCTCTTTCTCTGCCTCATCTCTCTCTCTCTCTCTCTCTCTCTCTCTCTCTCTCTCTCTCTCTCTCTCTCTCTACTCTCTCTCTCTCTCTGTCTCC
>JAXRKP010001117.1:125000-142500 GCA_037039925.1 Doris montereyensis | reverse complement strand
TTCTTCTTCTTCTTCTTCTTCTTCTTCTTCTTCTTCTTCTTCTTCTTCTTCTTCTTCTTCTTCTTCTTCTTCTTCTTCTTCTTCTTCTTCTTCTTCTTCTTCTTCTTCTTTCTTCTTCTTCTTCTTCTTCTTCTTCTTCTTCTTCTTCTTCTTCTTCTTCTTCTTCTTCTTCTTCTTCTTCTTCTTCGTCTTCTTCTTCTTCTTCTTCTTCTTCTTCTTCTTCTTCTTCTTCTTCTTCTTCTTCTTCATTTCTTAACTTCTTCTTCTTCTTCTTCTTCTTCTTCTTCTTCTTCTTCTTCTTCTTCTTCTTCTTCTTCTTCTTCTTCTTCTTCTTCTTCTTCTTCTTCTTCTTCTTCTTCTTCTTCTTCTTCTTTTCTTCTTCTTCTTCTTCTTCTTCTTCTTCTTCTTCTTCTTCTTCTTCTTCTTCTTCTTCTTCTTCTTCTTCTTCTTCTTCTTCTTCTTCTTCTTCTTCTTCTTCTTCTTCTTCTTCTTCTTCTTCTTCTTCTTCTTCTCCTTCTTGTTATTATCATAGAACACATTTAAATTTGCTTTATATTATACGAGATATGAATAAGAAGATTTCCTTAAACGTTCCATCGATATAACGTATTTCCTGCTCCCCCCCCACCCCCGCCTCCTCCATATTAATCTGAAAGTTGCCTTAAAATCTAATAAAGACACATCTGCATCATTTACTTAACATCACCAGTTCCGTTTGTTTTCCTTCTGTTTATGCCGTTATATTTGTCTCGTGTTGTTCATGTGGTGCCTCAATGTTGATATTTGATATCATTATCGGTTACTTTCGACATGCCTTCACTCACTGTTCGTCCCTCCTGCGCCAGAATTCTTTTTATCTATTTAAACATTTTTATTTTTTTACCCACATAAACAACTGAATACAGAGTGTTGTGATCTGCACACTGGACCTTCTTTTATCGTCTGACGTCAATTGTAGGCTACTAGACGTCGATCCACCTGTCTGGACCAGGAAGGTAGCTTTTTTCTTGACAAAACTCGAGAAAACTTTTCAACGGTCAGTGCGTGAACCCGCGACTTTTTGGTCGAGAGGCCGACATCTTGCCTCTGACTACAGAGTTTCTCCCCCCCCCCCTGGCAATAGAAATACACATAATAGAATCAGAGTTAGAATCAGACACGAATTGATATTCTATTGCATCTTCATTTAGGACAGGGACAGGAATTGAACGGTGAAAAGCTTCAAAGCAAATACAAAAGTAAAGTTGGATTTATAGTCCGTATCCCCACACATGAGGTGTCGGTACTCAGTCGACAGAGCATTTTTTACCACACATGAGATACCGGTACTCAGTCGACAGAGCATTTTTCTACCACACATGAGATACCGGTACTCAGTCGACAGAGTATTTGGCTACCTCACATGAGGTGTCGGTACTCAGTCGACAGAGCATTTGGCTACCACACATGAGGTGTCGGTACTCAGTCGACAGAGTTTTTAGCTACCACACATGAGGTGTCGGTACTCAGTCGACAGAGCATTTGGCTACCACACATGAGGTGTCGGTACTCGGTCGACAGAGCATTTTTCTACCACACATGAGATACCGGTACTCAGTCGACAGAGTATTTGGCTACCACACATGAGGTGACGGTACTCAGTCGACAGAGCATTTGGCTACCACACATGAGGTGTCGGTACTTTGGCACACATGTTGACAGAGCATTTGTCTACCACACATGAGGTGCCGGTACTCAGTCGACAGAGTATTTGTCTACCACACATGAGATACCGGTACTCAGTCGACAGAGTATTTGTCTACCACACATGAGGTGTCGGTACTCCAGTCGACAGAGCATTTGGCTACCACACATGAGGTGTCGGTACTCAGTCGACAGAGCATTTGGCTACCACACATGAGATCGGTACTCAGTCGACAGAGTATTTGTCTACCACACATGAGGTGCCGGTACTCAGTCGACAGAGCATTTGGCTACCGTCGATGAGGCGGCTTGTTTTCGATCCCCCCAGTTCGGGCAAAATTTTCCGGCCCTCCTGTCAACCCAGCAGCGAAATGGGTAGCCAGGTTTATTTCGATTATAAAGTGAAAATAAAGATGGCGTGCAAAAGAAATGACATAAATAAACATACTACCACATTGTGCCGAATGCCTAGAAAAAATCAGGACCGTACTCCTGGTGACTCCACGCTCAGCTCTGAGTACGGGCCTTACTTTTATCCCCGGACAAAGGTAAGCTCCTAGCATTCACCTGCCAGTAAGCCCTTTTCTTTAAGATACATGTACTTCTCTATTTACTCCCCGGAGGTGACATACAATACCTGTGCCTGTCAGCGGCTTCCTATTAATACTTTGTCAAGATCTTTCTCTACCGATAGCAGGGTACTCATTCACAGCTGAATCACGTGAGTAAAGAAAAGGAAATACTTTTTTGTTCTAATGCTACGTTTGAAACTATCTAGAGCCAGTCAGAGTTTGATGCAGTATCCGTGCCTGTCAGCGGCTTTCTACTAATACTTTGTCAAGATCCTTCTATACTGATAGCAGGGTACTCATTCACAGCTGAATCACATGAGCAAAGGAAAGGGAAATATTTTTTTTCCTCTAATGCTACGTTTGAAACTATCCATGGCCAGTCAGAGTTTGATGCAGTGTCGTCGTGATTGCAAACCCACAGCACTAAGGATTGCAAACCCAACAGCACTAAGCAACCCACAGCACTAAGATTGCAACCCACAGCACTAAGGATTGTAAACTCCACAGCACTAAGGATTGCAAACAACAGCACTAAGGATTGCAAACTCCACAACACTAAGGATTGTAAACACAGCACTAAGGATTGGACTAAAGATTGCAAACTCAACAGCACTAAGGATTGTAAACCCACAGCACTAAGGATTGCAAACTCAACAGCACTAAGGATTGCAAACCCACAGCACTAAGGATTGCAAACTCCACAGCACTAAGGATTGTTAACACAGCACTAAGGATTGCAAACCCACAGCACTAAGATTGCAAACTCCACAGCACTAAGGATTGCAAACTCCACAGCACTAAGGATTGCAAACCTCCACAGCACTTTGCAACCACTGCACTAAGATTGCAAATTCCACAGCACTAAGATTGCAAATTCCACAGCACTAAGATTGCAAATTCCACAGCACTAAGATCGAAATTGCACTAAGATTGCAAATTCCACAGCACTAAGATTGCAAATTCCACAGCACTAAGATTGCAAATTCCACAGCACTAAGATTGCAAATTCCACAGCACTAAGATTGCAAATTCCACAGCACTAATGATTGCAAACCCACAGCACTAATGATTGCAAACTCCACAGCACTAAGGATTGTAAACTCAAATAGCACTAAGATTGCAAATTCCACAGCACTATGATTGTAAAACTCCACAGCACTAAGATTGTAAACTCCACAGCACTAAGGATTGCAAACTCCACAGCACTATTGATTGCAAACTCCATAGCCACTAAGGATTGTAAACTCCAAAGAGGATTGCAACTAAGGATTGTAAACTCACAGCACTAAGGATTGTAAACTCCACAGCACTAAAGATTGTAAACTCCACAGCACTAAGGATTGAAGGGATTGTAAATTCATCCAGGATTGTAAACTCACAGCACTAAGGATTGTAAACTCAACAGCACGGTGATTGTAAACTCCAAAGCACTAAGGATTGTAAACTCAACAGCACTAAGGATTGTAAACAGCCACAGCACTCAGGATTGTAAACTCCACACAGCACTAAGAATGTAAACTCAACAGGATTGCAAACTCCACAGCACTAAAGATTGCAACCTCATGAATTGCAAACTGCAACCCAAACTCCAGCACCAAGGATCCACAGCACCAAGTTGCAACTCCAGCACTAAGGATTGCAAACTCCACAGCACTAAGGATTGCAAACTCCACAGCACTAAGGATTGCAAACTCCACACACTAAGGATTGCAAACCCACAGCAGATTGCAAACTCCACAGCACTAAGGATTGCAAAACAACCCACAGCACTAAGAATTGCAAACTCCACAGCACTAAAGATTGCAAACTCCACAGCACTAAGGAGGCACTAAGAATTGTAAACTCCACAGCACTAAAGATTGCAAACTCCACAGCACTAGCAACTAAGGGGTTGCCAACTCCACAGCACTAAGCACGACAAGGCACTACGGATTGCACCACAAGGCACTAAGGGTTGCATGACAAGGCACTAAGGATTACATGGCAAGGCACTAAGGATTACACGACAAGGCACTAAGGATTACACGACAAGGCACTAAGGATTGCACGACAAGGCACTAAGGATTACATGACAAGACACTAAGGATTGCACCACAAGGCACTAAGGATTGCATTACAAGACACTAAGGCACTAGATTGCATGACAAGGCACAAGGATTGTACGACAAGGCACTAAGGATTACACGGCACTAAGATTGCAAGGCACTAAGGATTCCATGACAAGGCACTAAGGATTGCATGACAAGGCACTAAGGATTGCATGATTCCACAAGGCACTAAGGATTCCAAGGGATTCCATGACAAGGCACTAAGGATTGCATGACAAGGCACTAAGGATTCCATGACAAGGCACTAAGGATTTGCACAAGGCACTGACAAGGCACTAAGGATTCCATGATTCCACGACAAGGCACAAGGACAAGACAAGCAATTCGCATGACAAGGCACTAAGAATTGCATGACAAGGCACTAAGGATTCATGACAAGGCACTAACAAGGATTTGCATGACAAGGCACTAAGATTCCATGACAATAGCACTTGCATGACAAGGCACTAAGGATTGCATGACAAGGCACTAAGGATTCCATGACAAGGCACTAAGGATTCCATGACAAGGCACTAAGGATTGCATGACAAGGCACTAAGGATTGCATGGATTCCATGACAAGGCACTAAGGATTGCATGACAAGGCACTAAGGATTACATGACAATGCACTAAGGACTACATGACAAGGCACTAAGGATTGCATGACAAGGCACTAAGGATTACATGACAAGGCACTAAGGATGACAAGGCACTACATGACAAGGCACTAAGGATTGCACGACATGACAAGGCACTAAGGATTCCATTCCATGACAACAAGGCACTAAGGATTTCCCATGATTTCACGACAAGCACTAAGGATTTCCACAAGGCACTGACAACATTGGGCACTAAGGATTCCATGACAAGGCACTACTGACAAGGATTTTCATGACAAGGCACTAAGGATTCCATGACAAGGCACTAAGGATTCCATGACAAGGCATGACAAGGCACTAAGGATTCCATGACAAGGCACTAAAGGATTCCATGACAAGGCACTAAGATTCCATGACAAGGCACTAAGGATTGCATGACAAGGCACAAGGATTGCATGACAAGGCACTAAGGATTGCACGACAAGGCATTAAGGATTCCATGACAAGGCACTAAGGATTCCATGACAAGGCACTAAGGATTGCATGACAAGGCACTAAGGATTGCATGACAAGGCACTAAGGATTGCATGACTATGTTAAGCACGATTGCAAGACTTCCAGAGTGTTAGGACAAAAAATTGCCTTTCTGCACTAAGCATAAGGATTATGAAGATGGCGATAGGGATGATGGATGTGGTTAGCAAGAGGATAGTGAACACGGTGTTAAGAGTGTTGTGATGAGTAAGGTGATAAGGAACATTTGTTATGACATGTGATGAGTAAGGTGATAAGGAACATGTTGTTAATGAGTGTGGATGTGACTGAGTAAGAGCACTAAGGAACATGTTGTTAGGTGTGGATGTGATGAGTAAGGTGATAAGGAACATGTTGTTATGAGGATGTGGATGTGATGAAGTAAGGGATTAGGAACATGGCGATAGAGTGATGGATGTGATGAGTAAGATGATAAGTGAACATGTTGTTAAGAGTGTGGATCTGTATAGAGTAAGGTGATAGGAAACATAGTGTTATGAGTGTGATGTGATGAAGTAAGGTGATAAGGAACATGTTATTATGAGATGTGGATGTGATGAGTAAGAAGATGATAAGGAACATGTTGTTAAGAGTGTGGATGTGATGAGTAAGGTGATAAGAACATGTTGTTATGAGTGTGGATGTGATGAGTAAGGTGATAAGGAACATGTTGTTATGAGTGTGGATGTGATGAGTAAGATGATAAGGAACATGTTGTTATGAGTGTGGATGATGAGTAAGGTGATAGGAAACATGGTGTTATGAGTGTAGATGTGATGAGTAAGGTGATAAGGAACATGTTATTATGAGTGTGGATGTGATGAGTAAGATGATAAGGAACATGTTGTTATGAGTGTGGATGTGATGAGTAAGGTGATAAGGAACACATGTTGTTAAGAGTGTAGATGTGATGAGTAAGGTGATAGGAAACATGGTGTTATGAGTGTAATGTGATGAGTAAGGTGATAGGAAACATGGTGTTATGAGTGTAGATGTGATGAGTAAGGTGATAGGAAACATGGTGTTATGAGTGTAGATGTGATGAGTAAGGTGATAGGAAACATGGTAGTATGAGTGTAGATGTGATGATGTGATGAGTAAGGTGATAGGGAATGTGATGAGTAAGGTGATAGGAAACATAGTGTTAGAGTTAAGGTGATGGGAAAACATGGTGTTATGATGTAGATGTGATGAGTAAGGTGATAGGAAACATGGTGTTATGAGTGTAGATGTGATGAGTAAGGTGATAAAACATGTTGTTAAGAGTGTAGATGTGATGAGTAAGATGATAGGAAACATGGTGTTAGAAGTGAGGTAAATGTGGTTAGCAAGAGGATAGTGAACACGGTGTTAAGAGTGTGGATGTGATGAGTAAGATGATAGGAAACATGGTGTTATGAGTGTAGATGTGATGAGTAAGATGATAGGAAACATAGTGTTATGAGTGTAAATGTGATGAGTGAGGGTGATAGGAAACATGATAGTGTAAATGTAATGAGTAAAGGTGATAGGAAACATGGTGTTAAGTGTAGATCGGATGAGTAAGGTGATAGGAAACATGGTGTTATGAGTGTAAATGTAATGAGAGTAAGGTGATAGGAAACATGGTGTTATGAGTGTAGATGGGATGAGTGAGATGACAGTGAAGATGGTGACAGAAGTGTAGATATGATGAACAAGATCATGTCAGGAGTGTAGATATGATGAGCAAGATGATAATGAAGATGGTGACAGAAGTGTGGATGTGATGAGCAAGAGGATAGTGAACATGGTGACAGAAGTGTAGACATGATGAGCAAGATGATAATGAACATGGTGACAGAAGTGTAGATATGATGAGCAATATGATAATGAACTTGGTGACAGAAGTGTAGATATGATGAGCAATATGATAATGAACATGGTGAAAGAAGTGTAGATATGATGAGCAATATGATAATGAACATGGTGACAGAAGTGTGATGTGAAGAGCAATATGATAGTGAACATGTTGACAGACGTGCATTACTTTTATCCACAAGATCTTGCAGTAATTTCTTTTATGGAGTCACCATGTTTTTTTTTTTTACATAAGTCATAGTCACAGGCTAAACTGGCTGATCTTTTGGGACAGTAATTTGCAGATGACGAATGGCAAATTTCACAAGACGGCAAGTTTTTTTTTTTCCAAAATTAAGTTGGGGAAAGAATTTTACTTTTGATGTGCCAAACATCTTTTAAAAAATGAAAATAAAATTTTACCTGTTTTTGTGGTGTTTTGCGCCGGGATTAATAAAAAAATCCCGGAGACAAAAACTTCAAAACACACACTGTAGACACGGTTGAACAAGAAGCTTGAGACGAGAAGAAGCAATTACATGAGAACCCCCCTAACAACACACTTTTTACCTATTACCTATGGTATAAAAATGTCCTTATATGGGACCTAATGTAAGAACAATGGATGGCCCCAACTTATCAAGTAAGAGTCCGTGCATTGATGACAGGGTTTTCTGTGTCGTCATTGTGAATCAAAGCCTCCTACAGTACGCAACGCTTCCTGAGTCCAGGCATGAAGTTGGTGAATTCAATCACAGCATAAATGCAGGCCATTGGCGATATCAAACGGTCAAGACATGTCTGTCCGTCCACGTATTGACTTCCTGATCTCACTTCACGGCATATGAACGACGCCGGAATTTGGGATTTCGTTTCTTTTCTATCCCCCCCCTCCCTCTCCCCCCGTTTAACGCGAAGGCGATAGACGATTTATCGAGCTATGTGTCAGCCATGTTGACCGAAAGTTGATGTAACGAAATTCAGGTTAGCCTTGATAATTACAATTTATTCGTAAAAGTTGAGGATAAAACAAAATCAACAACTCTAACGCGATAAGACAACACCCGAAAATAGGAAAAAACTAGGATCTCTGCTTGTGGATAGAGACAATATTGAAATCAGAAAATAGTTACCTATAATAGCTCCCCACAAATGGATACATATATGGATTAGAAAAAAAGAAGAAAAAAGAACTACACCAAAAAAAAAAAGGCTTAAGCTGTATACCAGCTTAGGTAAATAAAACTTACTCTACGACTACCGAAAACACCGCAGAAACTACATGACAAAAAACCAAACCCAAACCCCACAAAAATAAATTGGAAAAACCACCGAAAACCACTGAAAACCACTGAAAACCACTGAAAACCACTCAAAACCACTGAAAACCAAAACCACTGAAAACCACTGAAACCACTGAAAACCACTGAAAACCACTGAAAACCAACTGAAAACCACTGAAAACCACTGAAAACCACCGACCGAAAACCAACCGAAAACCACTGAAAACCACCGAAAACAACTGAAAACAAAACTGAAAACCACTGAAAACCACCGAAAACCCACTGAAAACCACTGAAAACCACTGAAAATCACTGAAAACCACCGAAAACCACTGAAAACCACTGAAAACCACTGAAAACCACTGAAAACCACTGAAAACAACCGAAAACCACTGAAAACCACCGAAAACCACTGAAAACCACTCAAAAAATACTGAAAACCACTGAAAACCACTGAAAACCACTAAAAACCACTGAAAACCACTGAAAACCACTGAAACCACTGAAAACCACCGAAAACCACCGAAAACCACTAAAAACCACTGAAAATCACTGAAAACCACTAAAAACCACTGAAAACCACTGAAAACCACCGAAAACCACTGAAAACCACCACTGAAAACCACCGAAAACCACTGAAAACCACCGAAAACCACTGAAAACCACTGAAAACCACCGAAAACCAATGAAAACCACTGAAAATTACTTGAAAAACTACGATACCACTGAAACCAAAATGGCCAACAAAGCATTATAAAAAAACGATGCCAAAACCCTGAAACTTCTTCCACAAGCTTGCAACAAGATGATGATTTTTCGGACATATTTAGAGAAAAAAGTTCTGATATCCTAGCAAAAAAAGCCATGAAAATTTCGCTGAATTAGGAAAACACAAAAGACAACCAGTCATCACACTGCTAACAACACTGAACAACGACCTTTAAAATAATGCCAAACAACGACCTCTTGCTGACATCTTACAGGGACTTCCAGAAAATTAGAGACATTTGCTACAAATCGAAGCGAATTGAAGGTCTTCTACACAGAAATCAGAAAACTTCCGAGGCTGTTAAGTCAGACAACAAGGCGAGCGGACGGTCTTAAGTAAGCTAAATTAGGTAAAAACCTATTTAAAGACATACTATTCAACTTTTCGTATTTAACATATTATTGTGTATTAAGACAATCGAAGTCCTGAAATATTAATAAAGTTTTGTTGATTTAACGATCCCATTTAGACAGACGATATATTATTTCTCTTGTGTGTATTTCGATTGACTAGTGTGTCTATGTCATGTTTACGTCCGCAAGCAAAACGCGTATTCTTTACAAAATTTTCTACATGAAGTGAAATTTGACGACGTATTTTGGATGATCAATTAATGAATTAATTTTTTCTAATATGCCTTGGATCTTTCCATGTTAATACTATATTCAAAAATTAAAAGTCGACATTCTAGCAACATGACGTCGGTGGTCGGGTGAATAGGCCACCAGGGTGGGGATAATAAGGTCTTTCTTTCTTTCTTTCTTTCTTTCTTTCTTTCTTTCTTTCTTTCTTTCTTTCTTTCTTTCTTTCTTTCTTTCTTTCTTTCTTTCTTTCTTTCTTTCTGTCTTTATCAGTTCCCATTCTACCTTTTGGTATATGGGTTCATATGCCCGAAATGATCTTTCTCCAGGATACCATGTTTGACATTTTCTGTTTTGTTTAAAAAAGTTAAATTTCTATGCTTCAATGCCTCTTTTATGTCTTCTTCTCACTTTCTCCGATCATAAGGTCCCGGGTTCGAATCCATAGCAAAGCTATACAGGTGCAAATGGGTACACACACAAGTCTGGGGGTAAAAACCTGCGTCAAACTAGCGTCCTGTCCAGCAGCTGATTAGTATCACCTGTTTCGCTTCACGTTATTGATACCGGAATAAGCGCCGGCTCTATGGGACGTAAAGGCTTTGAAGGAACTTAATTTTTGTATTTAATATTCTGGTAATGTACCTAGCTAGGTATGACCTTGTCTTTGATGTCAAGAACACGTTTACTTTTAAAATCGACGTACATCATTTTTTAATTTCCCTCAACACGTCACAGGAAGTTATACAACGTCAAGAGCTTCTAGCCTTTTAATTCATTTACCAAGGTTTTTATTTTCTGGAGGCGGATTTTGCTTTCTTTTTTTCCCCATGGCTATTTCTATACAGAAAGGTAGATCCAAATATAGATCTATATCTAAATCTACACTTCTATGTTTCTTTTAGAAAGCTTTTAGATTTAGATCCACAGCTAGTGTAAATGCTGTTATTGAATGTTATTATTATGCTGTCAAAATGAAAAACATTAGATCTAGAATCTAAATTTTGGATCCAATTAATGTTGTTGGACTCAGAGGCATTATAGAGCTACGCTAGATCTAGATCTTCTTGTAGCTAGATCGAGATCTATATCTAGATCTAATGATTAGTCAATGTACCAGCAATCGTACAGTAGGGTCCAATCGTACAATTTCTCACCGCTAACCACTCTGTGATTGATAATAATAATAATAATAATAATAATAATAATAATAATAATAATAATAATAATAATAATAATAATGATAATAATAATAATGATATTACTACTACTACTACTACTACTACTACTACTACTACTACTACTACTACTACTACTACTACTACTACTACTACTACTACTACTACTACTACTACTACTACTACTACTACTACTACTACTACTACTACTACTACTACTACTACTACTACTACTACTACTACTACTACTACTACTACTACTACTACTACTACTACTACTACTACTACTACTACTACTACTACTACTACTACTACTACTACTACTACTACTACTACTACTACTACTACTACTACTACTAATAATAATAATAATAATAATAATAATGGTAATAATAATGATAATATTAATAATAATAATAATAATACCTTTATTCATACAAAGAAGGAAATTACATTCTGTTCCTCATAAATAAGTTTAAAAATCATAATACATAGATCTATTCATTATTAAAATTGCTAAACATGAATGCAGTAATATAAGAAGAGTATTAGTATGACAAATACATCACAGAAATGCTTAAGATATAAAACATCATTCGAGCCCTCCCACAGTCCCCCTCCCCCACACACACACACAACCGACCCCCTCACACACGCCCTTGGTCAAAGCTCATTCATCCATGCCTGTCCCCCCTCCCCCAAGTCCATTTGTTATGATAAATACATCACAGAGGTGCTAGGATATACAACCATATTCTACCCCACCCATCACACAACACTACCCAACCGACCCCTACGCACATGCACGCCTTCGATCAAAGCTCATTCCTCCTCCCCCTCTCCCACATCCATTTGTTTTGATAAATAGATCACAGAAATGCGTAGGATACACAACCTCATTCGACACCCCCCACGCATAATACATCGAGACTGGCCCCCATACACACGCCTTCGGACAAAGCTCATTCATCCATCCATTCATTGATGCGACGTGTAATGCTGTAATAAAGTCAATGGTTGAGTTTTATACATACTCAGATGTCTGTTATCTTTCAATTACTAGAGATGTCGGTTGATCAAAACAGACTGTAAAATATTCGTAAAAAAAGGGCCTGCTAAACATCAAGACTGCATCAACTAGATCTAGGTCATGGCGTCTAATTTTTAGTTAGATCTAGTTACAAGAGGTTGTTTTTCTAAGGGTTTGGAGGACTTCCAAAAAGGCCTCATTTTAGTAAAGATGTGTTAATTACACTGTGAGTCTGACTATTGATAGTCATATGCTGGTATTTCCCCCAGACCCACGTCATCAGCCTGTGCGAAGCTGTACGATTGGACCAGCCCTATTTCTGGTAGGGTGCGTCCAATCGTACATTTGTACTGCTCAGTGCATAGACAAGTACCTAGACTTCAGCTTTTACTTAACATGTTTAGATCTAGCTTCTAGTTATTTTTTCTACAGTGTTTCTTCTACAATCGCTTCTAAGTTACAAAAGATAGTCTCTTTTTAGCATCAATAACGCACCTCAAACCCAGGCTATTTACAGAATAAACCATGTTAAGTGTAAAGGGGTGTTCAAGGGAATTCACTTCGTAAACACCTTGCTCACTCTATGCCAAACGACTCTATTCTTAGCACATTGAGACCCAACACCTCATTTCTAATTGGATTTAACCAAAGTTCACTGATGACGCATTAGTTTTCTCAAATAGGATTGGCTGACCAATCAGAAAGCTAATTTTAAGCTTTATTGGAGCCAATGAGTGGACACAGTTTAAGTGAATCCCGACCCACACGGAAAAGGCCGGCCTTTGCGACATTTGGTCAAGTATGCTAATATAGACTACATGTCATACATTTGACCTGGCCAACAACGGCATATAACATAGAGACAGCATGTTGGTCTTACTTGCTGTTGGTCCTGCGTTTATCAAACATGACACCTTCCCTACCTGGCAGCCATACCTGGATCGTACAGTTTTCTGTTGCATGTAATCAGCCATGGTGGTATAGTGGCATAGTCACGATGGGATATGAATGAATCTATCTGGGTTCTAAACCCCGCCTTGGACAAAGGTTGTTTTTCTTCTTTTTATGTTGTTTTTTTTTCGACACAAAAGGAGGGTTAGTTTGGGTTTCCTTCTCGACTTTTGTAAAATATTTTCAAAAGCCAAATGACACAGTTAGAACTATAAAGTTTTCTAAGATTGCATTATGCAGGGAATACCATGGGGATTCAGTATTCAACCCAAGAGCGTAGAAAACATAAAGCAATAATTTCTTCTTACAGATACGTCTAGTAGTATGATAACACAGAGTGCGACTGCAAACATAGATCTAGTGTGTTCAGTGATTTAATCCATTGAATAGATCTAGTGTGTTGAGTGATTTAATCAATTGAATAGATCTAGTGTGTTCAGTGATTTAATCCATTGAATAGGTCTAGTGTGTTGAGTGATTTAATCAATTGAATAGATCTAGTGTGTTGAGTGATTTAATCCATTGAATAGATCTAGTGTGTTCAGTGATTTAATTTGAATAGATCTAGTGTGTTCAGTGATTTAATCCATTGAATAGGTCTAGTGTGTTCAGTGATTTAATCCATTGAATAGATCTAGTGTGTTCAGTGATTTAATCCATTGAATAGATCTAGTGTGTTCAGTGATTTAATCCATTGAATAGATCTAGTGTGTTCAGTGATTTAATCCATTGAATAGATCTAGTGTGTTCAGTGATTTAATCCATTGAATAGATCTAGTGTGTTCAGTGATTTAATCCATTGAATAGATTTAATTTAATCCATTGAATAGATCTAGTGTGTTCAGTGATTTAATCCATTGAATAGATCTAGTGTGTTCAATTTAATCCATTGACTAGATCTAGTGTGTTCACTGGTTTAATCCATTAACTGAAATAAAAATGAATAATGACCTAAAAACTTGTTCTTATCTAAAGGCGGCGTATCTGAAAAAGGCATTATTTTATAACACGTAACACGATTATAATTGTTTTTTTACATCGATAAATAAAGTTGTAATGGACGTGAAAGGCAATGATGGGATGAACATTCTCTTTCTTCTTTGTTTCTCTCTCACTCTCTTTTTTTTTTAAATGATACGGAAGTCGAACGGCTTTCTGTCATCCATCTAGACACGTAGCGATGCTAGGCAGCCCTCCAACATGGCTTTCACATTAACCAGCGTCCTGTGCAGAGAGGTCAGAGCGTGCTTACATCGCCACCTGGTGACGCATGGAGCAGGAAGACTCACACCACATCGCTTCCAGCCATTTTCTATCGGGTTCAAGGTCAGATTTTTGGCCAACTCAAGAGGAGGAAATGACGTCAAAGATTTCCGAGATCTGACGTCACAATCTCAACTTGTTCAGGGCCAAAACAAGTCGACGACGAAGGTACATCGTGGAACACATGTTCTGTTGTGTTGTATGCGTTTATTACTTTCAAAGAAGCCATCACTGGATGTTTTGTAAATAACTTTATAGTATACTTTAAATGGAGGCTGAGGGTTAAAAGCATGTAGATGTACTGGGTTCGATCAGGCAGAAAGAACAATTCAGCCTCTTGCTCACTGACAACGTCGACCCTCCCTCGATGACAGTCTATATGCTTCTCTAAAGGAAAGGAAATCTCACTCTCTCTCTCTTCAAGATATGCTGAACTGTAAACAGGGACTGTCTCTTAAGAATCTCTGTTGTGAATCTGTTTATGTGATCTTGAAATCACGATTATTAGAATCACTCTTCTCTCTCTCTCTCATCTCTGTGTCTTGTCTCTGTCTCTGTCCTGTCTGCCTGTCCGATAATTCATTAAGAATCTGTCTGTCTGTCTGTCTGTTTGTCTGAAATTGAAAAATCACGCTTAAGAATCACAGTTCTGAACTCTGTTTATCTAATAATTGAAATCACAAAGAATCAAACAACTGAACCTGTCTTATGTGATAATTCTCACTCTCTCTCTCACAGTTGTGAACCGAATAAACTTTATAGTATAATTGAAATGGAGGCTGAGGTTAAAAGCCATTGCCCTGTTTCCAGATGACTGGGTTCGAAACCACGCTGCAGGCCTGTTTTTTTCCTTGAAAGAACAATTCAGAATCGCAGTTGTCCTGGACAACGTCGATGACCCTGAAATTTAGTGTAAGAATGACAGTTGGGAACGCCGTTCTCTAAAGGATAACGAAAATGCCAGGTGGGACACCTTTCAAGCCTGCGTACGGCACTAGTTAAAAATAAGATATGCTAAAATCGAAGTTGTGAATGTACCTTTTAACAGGGATAATTGAAATCACACTTAAGAATCGCAGTTGTGAACCTGTTTATGTGATAATTGAAAATCACACTTAAGAATCACATTTGTGAACCTGTTTATGTGATAATTGAAATCACGCTAAAGAATCACAGTTGTGAACCTGTTTATGTAATGATTGAAATCAAGCTTGAGAATCACAGTTGTGAACCTGTCTATGTGATGATTGAAATCACACTTAAGAATCACAGTTGTGAACCTGTTTATGTGACAATTGAAATCACGCTTAAGAATCACAGTTGTGAACCTGTTTATGTGATAATTGAAATCACGCTTAAGAATCACATTTGTGAACCTGTTTATGTGATAATTGAAAATTACACCAAGAATCACATTTGTGAACCTGTTTAGGGTGATAATTGAAAATCACGCTTAAGAATCACATTTGTGAGATTTGTGAATGCGATCGCAAACCACGCTTTATCCAGTTGTGAACCTGTTTATCGTTGGGAAAAAGCTTAATAATCACACGTGAACAAGCCAAGTTTAATGTGATGTTGCTTTCAGAAATATGACATCCAGGAGGGTTGTCAACCAGCAAGAACTTGTCGTTGAAGGGAAAAGTGAAGGAAAAGCCAAAGGGTCAGATTTCCAGCGCAAGTGGCACCTCTACCTCCACTTTCGCGGAATCGTTGAGAAAGGGTCCAAGTGGCCAACGGAACAAGATGCCAAGGGAAACTCGCGAGAGAGGAGACGGATTGAATTAAAAGGCTCGAAAAAGGGTCAACCAGCCAAGTGTATGGAAGGAAAAGGGTCAACCAGCCAAGTGTAGAAGGAAAAGGGTCAACCAATGAGGTGCCGGGGAAAGGGTTAGCCAAGGAAGTGTACCTTGGAAAAAGCGACAAGAGCAGACAACCAGCACGGAAATAGTCAAAAGAGTAAAAACGTCGCGAATCGCAATGCAGCACAAAGCTCGAACGCCAAAAATGCCGAGGGGAAAGAAAGCCGTGTCAAAAATCACCGCAACTCAAAGGAGAGTTCTTTAAAAAGCCTCGGCTTTAGCAGCGACCCTATTGTCCTCAGTAACTTACGAAATCCAACAAATATAAAAGATCAAAATAGAACTCAGAAGACTGACAGCAAAGCGAAGCAAAATGAAAAGAGTTTGCTGGGTCAACGACGTGAGGAAATGATGAAGGAAAACGAAGGTGCTAGGAGAGACTGGGTGCCTATAATTTGGCGTGAAATGGAGGACATAGCAACGTCAGAACAGCGAGCAACACCTCCTCGAAATCTCGATCGAAGCACGAGAGAAATCAGTAACATACATCAATGGGAACACATCGAAGATGAAGTCAATGTCAATGGCGCTGGAATCGCTCCAAATTTGTCCGACATGCCGGCTCATGCTCGTAAGAAGGAGACAACGATCACTTGGCTACACCCGAAAGAGAGCTGTCAGGAAAGTTTGATTCCGCCCGATGACTGGCAGACTTCAAGAAACGACGTCTGTTCTCCACCGCCTTCCACCGTGATCAGCGACAGCCAGAGGAGATCGCTGCACGAGCCCATCCTGTGCGTCACACCGCAGGAAATCGCGAAGAAAAGCCATCCACCGGGGCATGCGCACAGTCAGCCAATGCGTCGTACGCTACAGCCGGTGTTGACTTGACCGATAAAGAGCCGGACAGTCACATGTCAGTAGAACCTATGGGAAACATGGGTCCATCAAGGCAGCCGTTGAAGGGGCACAAGGTGATGCGTCATAATGACCTTTTCAATGAGATCAGTGAAGGCAAGAGAAAAGATTTACAGGCAGACCATACGGAACCGTGCTACATTCATCTGGGCAGCTCGAACCACGAAGGACGGAAACCAACCAATGAGAATGGAGAAATTCTGTCACCCGGGTATCTCAATGAATATTTCACTACATCGATGGAAGAGTTAGCAACAGAAAAACTTTCGGGCGAAACGTTTGCATTTCTGAACCGCAAAGCGACGGCGGGAGTCGTCGAACCTGGAAAATCGACCGGCAAAAGCTCATCAAGTCCTGAGAAAGACAACGCCCTTGACCAGCCAGAGATTGGTCGACGCGAATTTCCCGTCATCACAGGGTCTAGTAAGCAG
>JAXRKP010001117.1:110000-120000 GCA_037039925.1 Doris montereyensis | reverse complement strand
AAGTAATACTCGCAGTACCATCTACCTGTACATGTAATGAAATAATCAAAATCCCCTACATGTAATTAAATTACCAACTACTTATAACATGTAATATGATAGCTAACTACCTTTTAAATGTGAAGAGTTACCAACTAACTACTTATACTTGTAATGAAATAAACATCAACTTACACATGCAATGGAAAATCAATTGCTTATGCTGATAATGAAAACATCAACTACTTATACTTGTAATGAAATAAACATCAACTTACACATGCAATAGAATATCAATTGCTTATGCTGATAATGAAAGCATCAACTACTTATACTTGTAATGAAATAAACATCAACTTACACATGCAATAGAATATCAATTGCTTATGCTGATAATGAAAACATCAACTACTTATACTTGTAATGAAATAAACATCAAACACATAAAATTGCTTATTTTGATAATTGAAAACACAAACTACTTATACTTGAATGAAATAAACATCAACTTAACATGCAATGGAATATCAATTGCTTATGCTGATAATGAAAGCATCAACTACTTATACTTGTAATGAAATAAACATCAACTTACACATGCAATGGGATATCAATTGCAATGGAATATCAATTGCTTCAATTACACATGAATGGAAAATCAATTGCTTATTGATAATGAAAGCATCAACTACTTATACTTGTATTGAAATAAACATCAACTTACACATGCAATGGGATATCAATTGCTTATGCTGATAATGAAAGAACCATCTACTTATACTTGTAATTCATTACCAACTAAGGTATTTATACTTGTCATGAGATCAACTAACTACTTATTATAATTGTAATGATTTACCAACTAATCGAACTTGTAATCAAATAATTAACTGTTTACAATTATAATTAATTATCAAGTACTTAGAAATGAAATGACATCATCAACTACACAATCATGTAATGTAATTACGTACTTCTTACACATGTAATAAAACAATGGAAGTGTCTGTGCTTGTACACGTGTTACAGCAACTGACATTCAAATGGCTGTGTTATGAGGGACTGTAAATGACTGCTTTTGTTCCAAATGACAAACATAAATAAAATCACTACTCCACGAAGAAAAACAGAACAGGCATATAGCGTCACGCTTGACTTCTCTCCACTGTGGCTCCTTTGGTGATGTTGTCACATATTATTGGCGTTTATCAGTTTTGATTTTTCCATTGTAGCTCATGGGTTATGTTGTCACATATTATTGGCGTTTATCAGTTGTGAATTCTCTCCACTGTAGCTCCTTTGGTTGTGTTGTCACATATTATTGGTGTTTATCAGTTTTGACTTCTCTCCACTAACTCCTTTGGTTGTGTTGTCACATATTATTGGCGTTTATCATTGTGACTTCTCTCCACTGTAGCTCCTTTGGTTGTGTTGTCACATATTATTGGTGTTTATCAGTTTTGACTTCTCTCCACTGTAGCTCCTTTGGTTGTGTTGTCACATATTATTGGTGTTTATCAGTTTTGACTTCTCTCCACTTAGCTCCTTTGGTTGTGTTGTCAATATTATTGGTGTTTATCAGTTTTGACTTCAACTCCACTTAGCTCACTTGGTTGTGTTGTCACATACATCAACTTTTATCAGTTTTGACTTTCTCCACTGTAGCTCCTTTGGTTGTAATGTCACATACATCAACTTTATCAGTTTTGACTTCTCTCCACTGTAGCCCCTCTGGTTGTGTTGTCACATATTATTGGCTTTATCAGTTGTGACTTCCACTGTAGCTCATGCAATGTGTTGTCAATATTATTGGCGTTTATCAGTTTTGACTTCTTTCCACTGTAGCTCCTTTGGTTGTGTTGTCACATATTATTGGCGTTTATCAGTTTTGACTTCTCTCCACTTACTACTTTGGTCACTTATTGTTGGCGTTTATCAGTTTAGACATTATCTCCAAGTAGCTCATTTGGTAGAGTTGTCACATAGTATTGGCATTCATCAGGTTTGACTTCTCTCCAGTGCACCTTATTTGCTTGAGTTTTCACTTATTATTGACATTCATCAGTTTTGACTTCTCTTCACTGTAGCTATTTGGTGGTGTTCTCATGCAATGGAATCATCAATTGACCTCTCTGAAAGTGGTATCTTTGGTAGAGATGTCACATATTATTGACCTTCATCCGTTTTGACCTCTCTCCACTGTATTCATTTGGTGGAGTTGTCATCTACTTATTGGTGAACATCGGGTTTGACTTCTCTTCACTGCATCTTATTTGATGACTGCTTTCCACGGTATCGCATTTAGTGACTTTCTACTGTATCTCATTAGGTGTCTTCTCTCCCTCGTATTTCATTTCGTGACTTCTTTCTACTGTATCTCATTTAGTGACTTATTCCCACTGTATTTTATTTAGTTTCTTCTTTCCACTGTATTTCATTTAGTGTTTTCTTTCCAGTGTATTTCATTTAGTGTCTTCTTTCCACTGCATCTCATTTGGTGATTTTCTTCCACTGTATTTCATTTGGTAATTTTTTTCCACTGTATTTCATTTGGTGATTTCTTTCCAATGTATTTCATTCGGTGATTTCTTTCCAGTGTATTTCATTTGGTGATTTCTTTCCAGTGTATTTCATTTGGTGATTTCTTTCCAGTGTATTTCATTTGGTGATTTCTTTCCAGTGTATTTCATTTAGTGTCTTCTTTCCACTGCATCTCATTTGGTGATTTTCTTCCACTGTATTTCATTTGGTGATTTCTTTCCACTGTATTTCATTTGGTGATTCTTTCCAGTGTATTTCATTTGGTGATTTCTTTCCAATGTATTTCATTTGGTGATTTCTTTCCAATGTATTTCATTTGGTGATTTCTTTCCAGTGTATTTCATTTGGTGATTTCTTTTTTAGTGATTTCCAACTGTATTTCATTTGGTGATTTCTTTCCACTGTATTTCATTTGGTGATTTCTTTCCAGTGTATTTCATTTGGTGATTTCTTTCCCCTGTATTTCATTTGGTGATTTCTTTCCAGTGTATTTCATTTAGTGATTTCTTTCCACTGCATTTCATTTGGTGATTTTCCTCCACTGTATTTCATTTGGTGATTTCTTTCCACTGTATTTCATTTGGTGATTTCTTTCCACTGTATTTCATGTATTTTTCCATTTGGTGATTTCTTTCCACTGTATTTCATTTGGTGATTTTCTTTCCAGTGTATTTCATTTGGTGATTTCTTTCACTGTATTTCATTTGGTGATTTCTTTCCACTGTATTTCATTTGGTGATTTCTTTCCATGTATTTCATTTGGTGATTTCTTTCCAATGTATTTCATTTGGTGATTTCTTTCCACTGTATTTCATTTGGTGATTTCTTTCCAGTGTATTTCATTTGGTGATTTCTTTCCAGTGTATTTCATTTGAGTGACTTCTTTCCACTGTATTTCATTTGGTGATTTCTTTCCACTGTATTTCATTTAGTGACTTCTTTCCACTGTATTTCATTTGGTGATTTCTTTCCACTGTATTTCATTTGGTGATTTCTTTCCACTGTATTTCATTTGATTTCTTTCCGATGTATTTCATTTGGTGATTTCTTTCCAATGTATTTTATTTGGTGATTTCTTTCCACTGTATTTCATTTGGTGATTTCTTCCAGTGTATTTCATTTGGTGATTTCTTTCCACTGTATTTCATTTGGTGATTTCTTTCCAGTGTATTTCATTTGGTGATTTCTTTCCAATGTATTTCATTTGGTGATTTCTTTCCACTGTATTTCATTTGGTGATTTCTTTCCACTGTATTTCATTTGGTGATTTCTTTCCAGTGTATTTCATTTGGTGATTTCTTTCCAGTGTATTTCATTTGGTGATTTCTTTCCAGTGTATTTCATTTAGTGATTTATTTCCACTGTATTTCATTTGGTGATTTCTTTCCAATGTATTTCATTTAGTGACTTCTTTCCAATGTATTTCATTTGGTGATTTCTTTCCACTGTATTTCATTTGGTGATTTCTTTCCAATGTATTTCATTTGGTGATTTCTTTCCGATGTATTTTATTTGGTGATTTCTTTCCAATGTATTTCATTTGGTGATTTCTTTCCAATGTATTTCATTTGGTGATTTCTTTCCACTGTATTTCATTTGGTGATTTCTTTCCGATGTATTTCATTTGGTGATTTCTTTCCAATGTATTTCATTTGGTGATTTCTTTCCACTGTATTTCATTTGGTGACTTCTCTCCACTGTATCGCAATGTGTGACTTCTCTCGACAGTATATGATTTGGTTATTTTTCTCCACTGTATCTGATTTGGTGACCTCTCTCGACAGTATATGATTTGGTTATTTTTCTCCACTGTATATGATTTGGTGACTTCTCTCGACAGTATATGATTTGGTTATTTTCTCCACTGTATATGATTTGGTGACTTCTCTCCACTGTATATGATTTGGTGACTTCTCTCCACTGTATATGATTTGGCGACTTCTCTCCACTGTATATGATTTGGTGACTTCTCTCCACTGTACATGATTTGGTGACTTCGCTCCACTGTATCGCAATGTGTGACTTCTTTCCACTGTATATGATTGGGCGACTTCTCTCCACTGTATATGATTGGGCGACTTCTCTCCACTGTAATGATTTGGTGACTTCTTTCCACTGTATATGATTTGGTGACTTCTGTAATGATTTGGCGACTTCTCTCCACTATATATGATTTGGTGACTTCTCTCCACTGTACATGATTTGGTGACTTCTGTATATGATTTGGTGACTTCTGTTTATGATTTGGTGACTTCACTATATGATTTGGTGACTTCTGTATATGATTTGGTGACTTCTGTATATGATTTGGTGACTTCTCTCCACTGTATATGATTTGGTGACTTCTCTCCACTGTACATGATTTGGTGACTTCTCTCCACTGTACATGATTTGGTTAATTTTCTCCACTGTACATGATTTGGTGACTTCTCTCCACTGCATCTGATTTGTGTGAGTTGTCACCTGTTATTGGCTTTGATTAGTTTTGACTTCTTTCGAGTGTGGTGACATTTGTAAAGTTATCACGTATAACTTTCAGTGTCACTGTTTTTACTTCACTCCGCTGTGGCTGATGTGATGACAGGCGGTTGGTGGGCGTTGCTGGTAGGTCTTACTTTTTTCCTTTCCTTCTTTTTTCACCTATCTTTTATCTTGCTGTTGTCGTAATTCACCCTAAGATCGTCGCAATGGTGGATAACAAATTTGAAATAAAAAAAAACCCAAAAAACTGTGAAAAGCTTGATAACAACAGGGTTGACATTTTTTTCTATCTGTCCCGTTACGTTCTTGACATCCGGCTAAAGTAAAGGACTTTGGATGTCGTGACCGATAGCTCCTGTGATTATCCCTGTTTCTAAACGTGACGTGGAAAAGGTGACTAGTATATGGCTTCCTGGCCTGGATGCTGGTGTCAATAATAAACACTCAGCTGATCCTGATACAATTTTCACCTTGTCAGGTTAAACAGTTTCCTAATAAACACAGCGCTGTGATATTGGCAAGATTTGAACTCACAATCACAAGTACAAAAGCGTAACACAAGGCTCTCGACACCACTCTGCATGATTAATTGGCATGCTGGAAATGAAATAAATAACATAGTTGAAACACCTTTCCAGTAGCATGTGGAAAATTATAAACAAATTTCTTGATACAATTTGTGTAACTACCCTTTCCATAGACAATAGCAACTAACATTACTGACAATAAAACCCCAACCCCCAAACAACAATGTCAATAAAACAAACCCAAAACAAACAATATCCAATCGAGAACAACATTAAAACGACAACAATAGATAAACCTTGATAACAATCTTATAACCATCAGTGTGACTACTGTGATACTCCTTGATAATAATAGTGTCAATAAAAACATTAGTGTGATACACCTTGATAACAACAGTGTCAATAAAAAAACTACTGTGATACACCTTGATCAACAACAGTGTCAATAAAAACACTACTGTGATACACCTTGATAACAACAATGTCAATAAAAACACTACTGTGATACACCTTGATAACAACAGTGTCAATAAAAACACTATCTGTGATACACCTTGATAACAACAGTGTTAATAAAAACACTAGTGTGATACACCTTGATAACAACAGTGTCAATAAAAACACTACTGTGATACACCTTGATAATAATAGTGTCAATAAAAACACTAGTGTGATACACCTTGATAACAACAGTGTCAATAAAAAACACTACTGTGATACACCTTGATAACAACAGTGTCAATAAAAACACTACTGTGATACACCTTGATAACAACAGTGTCAATAAAAACATAACTGTGATACACCTTGATAACAACAGTGTCAATATAAAAACATTATACACCTTAGTGACACCTTATAAAACAAGTGTAAATATAAAAACTCCAGGGTGATAATTAACAGCCTATGCTGATAACATCATGATGACAATAAAACACCAGTGTACTTGATACTTGTAATGAAATAAACATCAACTTAATATGCAATAAATATCAATTGTTATGCTGATAATGAATAGCATCAATGATGCTTTGTGACAGCGTCTATGAATTTTAGCATGATGTAATTTATTTAGTGACTTCTTTCCACCTTTGTATTTCATTTATGTGACTTCTTTCCACTGTATTTCATTTAGTGATGCACCTTGTGAATAGCTTTCCACTGTATTTATTTGGTGATTTCCTTTGTGACAGCCTTTCATTTGATGACTTCTTTGAATGTATTTCATTTGTGATTTCTTTTTTAGCATGATATTCATTTAGTGATTTCTTGATAACAACAGTGTCAATAAAAACACTATGCTGTTTGATACAGCCTCTGATAACAACACCTTTGTGACAGCCTCTAAATATTAGCATGATGCACCTTGATGACAACAGTGTCAATAAAATTACTGTGATACACCTTTGATAACAAGAGTATAATAATATTAGCATGATGCACTTTGATACACCTTGATATTAGCATGATGCATCTTTTGTAAATACACAAATATTAGCATGATGCACCTTTGATAACAGCAGTCTAATAATATTAGCATGATACACCTTTGATAACAACAGTGTCATGAAATTACTGTGATACACCTTGATAACAACAGTGTGAATAAAAACACTACTGATACACCTTGATAACAACCTCTCAATAAAAACACTGATGCACCTTTGTGACAGCCTCTACGAATAACAACATCATGCACCTTGTGACAGCCTATAAAAATATTACTGTGATGCACCTTGATAACAACAGTGTAAATAAAAAACTTTACTGTGATACACCTTGATAACAACAGTGTCAATAAAAACACTACTGATGCATTTGTGACAGCCTTGAATAACAATGCACCTTTGTGACATAAAAAACTACATGATGCACCTTTGATAACAGCCTCTGTCAATAATACACTAGCATGATGCACCTTGATAACAACATCTAAATATTAGCTGTGATACACCTTGATAACAGCCTCTACGAATATTAGCATGATACACCTTGATAACAACAGTGTCAATAAAAACACATGATGCACCTTGTAACAACAGCCTAAAAATACTACTGTGATGCACCTTGATAACAACAGAATATCAATAATGCACCTTTGTGATAGCACGAATATGATAACAACAGTGCCAATATCTAAACACTACTGTGATACACCTTGATAACAACAGTGCCAATAAAAATATTAGCATGATGCACCTTTGTGACAACACGAATACATGATACACCTTGATAACCTCTTGAGAATATTAGCATGATGCACCTTTGATGACAGCCTCTACAAACAACAACATGACACATCTTTGTGACAGCCTCTATGAATATTAGCATGACACATCTTTGTGATAGCCTCTACAAATATTTAGTTTGATACACCTTTGTGATAGCCTGTATTAAACACTAGTGAGATACACCATTGATGACAATCTCTACAAATATTAGTGTGATACACCTTTGTGACAGCCTCTAAATACTAGTGTGATGACACCTTTGTGACAGCCTCTACAAATATTAGCATGATGCACCTTAGTGACAGCCTCTATTATTAGCCTGATACACCATTGTGACATCCTCTATGAATATCATGATACAACTTTGTGACAGCCTCTATGAGTATGATATGCACCTTTGTGACAGCCTGCATTAAATACTAGTGTGACGACACATCGTGATGACAACTGTACAATACTCCAGTGTGATACACCTTTGTAACAGCCTGCATTAAACATAGTGTGACAGACACATCATTAGATGACAACTTTGTAACAGCCTCCAGTGAATATTAGTGATACACCTTTGTGACAGCCTCTAAACAATATTAGCATGATACACCTTTGTGACAGCCTCTATGAATATTAGCATGATGCACATCTTTGTGACAGCCTCTACGAATATTAATAATGACACCTTTTGTGACAGTCTCTCTGAATATTAGCATGATATTTGTGACAGCCTCTATGAATATTAATATGATGCACCTTTGTGACAGCCTCTACGAATATTAGCATGATGCACCTTTGTGACAGCCTCTACGAATATTAGCATGATGCACCTTTGTGACAGTCTCTATATAATATTAGCATGATACACCTTTGTGACAGCCTCTAGGAATATTAGCATGATGCACCTTTGTGACAGCCTCTATGAATATTAGCATGATGCACCTTTGTGACAGCCTCTACGAATATTAGTTTAGCATGATGCACCTTTGTGATAGCCTCTACGAATATATTAGTCTCTCTGAATATTAGATACACCTTTGTGACAGCCTCTATGAATTATCATGATTAGACATGAATATTAGCATGATACACCTTTGTGACAGCCTCTAGAATATTAGATATTAGTGACAGCCTGAACATTAACACCTCATCTGTGATACACAGCCTCTACAAATATTAGCATGATACACCTTTGTGACAGCCTCTATGAATATTAGCATGATGCACCTTTGTGACAGCTTCTATGAATATTAGCATGATGCACCTTTGTGACAGCCTCTATGAATATTAGCATGATGCACCATTGTGACAGCCTCTATGAATATTAGCATGATGCACCTTTGTGACAGCCTCTATATGGATATTAGCATGATGCACCTTTGTGACAGCCTCTATGAATATTAGCATGATGCACCTTTGTGACAGCCTCTATGAATATTAGCATGATACACCTTTGTGACAGCCTCTATGAATATTAGTTTGATGCACCTTTGTGACAGCCTCTATGAATATTAGCATGATGCACCTTTGTGACAGCCTCTATGAATATTAGCATGATACACCTTTGTGACAGCCTCTACGAATATTAGCATGATGCACCTTTGTGACAGCCTCTACGAATATTAGCATGATGATGCACCTTTGTGACAGCCTCTATGAATATTAGCATGATGCACCTTTGTGACAGCCTCTACGAATATTAGCATGATGCACCTTTGTGACAGCCTCTACGAATATTAGCATGATGCACCTTTGTGACAGCCTCTATGAATATATTAGCATGATACACCTTTGTGACAGCCTCTACGAATATTAGCATGATGCACCTTTGTGACAGCCTCTATTAATATTAGCATGATGCACCTTTGTGACAGCCTCTATGAATATTAGCATGATGCACCTTTGTGACAGCCTCTACGAATATTAGCATGATGCACCTTTGTGACAGTCTCTACGAATATTAGCATGATGCACCTTTGTGACAGTGACAGCCTCTATGAATATTAGCATGATGCACCTTTGTGACAGCCTCTATGAATATTAGCATGATGCACCTTTGTGACAGCCTCTATGAATATTAGCATGATGCACCTTTGTGACAGCCTCTACGAATATATTAGCATGATGCACCTTTGTGACAGCCTCTACGAATGTTAGCATGATGCACCTTTGTGACAGCATCTACGAATATTAGCATGATGCACCTTTGTGACAGCCTCTACGAATATTAGCATGATGCACCTTTGTGAT
>JAXRKP010001117.1:67500-100000 GCA_037039925.1 Doris montereyensis | reverse complement strand
TTAGTTTTCCTTCAAAGTTAATCATTACTCCTAGGTAATTGTAGCTTTGAACTTGTTTTAAATTCTCCCTGCCCATTTTAAGATTTTGCGTTTTAGCTTTCTTAGTTACTAGCATTGTTTTGGTTTTCTTTGCATTTACTCTCATTCCTTTTTTATTTAGTTCATTGTTCATACTGTTGATATTCGATTGAAGGTCAGTTTCTGATTTTCCAAACAGAACTAAATCATCAGCAAATGAAATGAAAGCATTGATATATTTACTGGTTTGAGCTTCCACATACCCACATTCATTTTCTTCATTTTTGAGGATGCCTTTGCGACTGAATCCATAAATGTGATCAACAAAAGAGGACTTAAGACACAACCCTGTCTTACTCCTATATCTACATCAAATTCTGCAGATATGTTTCCAGCTACTCTCACTGCACATGTTGGTTTATTGTAAAAACTTTTAACGGTTTCTATTAAATTTTGCTCTAAATTGTGTTCTTTTAAGGAATACCATAGTTTGTCCCTCCTCACAGTATCAAATGCCTTTTCTAAGTCAATAAAACACAGGTGCAAGTCAATGTTTCTCTCAAGGAATTTTCTATTATTTGTCTAATTGTAAATATGTGATCTTGTACACTTCTTCCTGGTCTAAATCCACTCTGATGCTTCAATCTGATCCTCTACTCTTTTCCTTAGTTTCATTTCCAGTATCCTGGCACTTTTCCTGGTACGCTAAGTAGTGATATCCCTCTATAGTTTGAGCATTCCATAGTTGATCCTTTCTTATGTATTGGTACTATCGTTCCTTTTTTCCAGTCGTCTGGCACCTGTTTGGACTTCCATGCTTGTTGGCATATTGCATGTAGTAGTTTGTCTGCCTCTCTCCCTTGGTTTTTAATCATTTCTGGATAAACTTGATCTGCTCCTGGGGCTTTTTCTAATTTCACTTTTCTTATAGCTGTTTGGATTTTTTCCATTGATATATCTACATCTTTAGCTGTCTCCTTTGGGTTACTTGATACTCTTACTAATTGATCTTTACTCCTTGTTTCATACGTTCTGGAGGGATTATGTAATTGGTGAAAATGCTTTCTCCATGTTTCCATGATTTCGCTGTCTTCTTTCATTATTTCTCCTTTGGCATTCTTAATTTGTCGTATTGGGCATGCTTTGGTCTTTCTCATGCTCTTCATTGTCCCCTAGAACAGCTTTTGATTTCCTTGATAGTTTTCTTGAAGTCTTTGTCCAAACTCTTCCCATTGTTCCTGTTTTGCTTTCCTAATTTCCTCTTTAGCTTAGTTCCTTTATTCACGTAATCTATCCTATCCTCTGGTCTCTTTGTTTGCAAGTATTTCTTCCAGGCATCCTTCTTTTCTTTGATCTTAGTCTTGACATTCTCATTCCACCATGCTGTTCTTTTCCTATCTCCTTTAATTTGTTTCCTACCACAGACCTCTTCAGTACAACTGAGGAGTGTTTCTTTATAAATTTGCCACTTTTCTTCTTTTGTGCTATCATTCAGATCCATCTGTCTTTCACTGATAAATCTTTTTATCCTAGATTGGTATACATGTTTTACTACTGGTTTATTTAGTTCCTCTATTTTGAGTTTAGTAGCTTTCTTCCCTTTCCTTTTCTGTTTGTTTTCTTCAGTCAGTAATCTTATTTTGGCAATCACTAAGTGATGATCACTAAATATTTCTGCTCCTCTGTTTACTCTTGCATCCAATGTACTGTAAAAAAGGGAGCTGCTAACTATTATGTAGTCTATCATTGACTTTTCACACCTGTCTTCACTTACTCTTGTATATTTGTGGATATCTTTATGAGGAAAAAAGGTGTTGGCTATTTTCATGTTATTCTTTAGGCAAAAATCTATTAGTCTCTCCATTTGGAGAACATGTTGTCTCTCCTTCTTTATCTATTACTCCTCCTGATGTTTCTACATTGTTGTCTACTATAGCATTTTAAATCTCCTAAAAGCATTAATTCCTGTTTGGATTTAAGATTCTCTGCAGCTATTTGTAAATCGTTTTCGAAGATATCTTTTTCTTCTTTAGTTGCGTCTTCGTTTGTCCATAAGCTATTAATAATTTAATTTCTCTTCCTTTTGGTTTAATATTTACCTCTAATAGCCGTGGGCTTATAAATTTCCAACTTTCTAGTAACTTTTCATGCTTTTATGCTCTAGGATGCCTACTCTAGCTCTATCTTTGACATCTACTCCTGAGAAGATTAAAATATGATTCGGTCCTAGATTTTCTATTCCTTGTCCTTTTTTCTTTGTTTCTGTAATGACCAAAATATCTACTTTGAATTTTTCCATTTCTTTAACTAATTCTAACTCTTTTCCATTTTTATCGCCCTAACATTCCATGTTCCAAAAATCACTGTCCGTATTCGTTTCCAAGTTCGTCTTCGAAAAATCAAGCCAGTTGTATTACATTTGTTTCTCTGAATCTGTTCGGTTTTTGGATAAGCAGGGGATTAGCCCATTGTACCCTAGGTAGATGGTGGGGCTGCCACCGTGAGGCCCCCTACCAGGCCTTGTTATTTTCTGTCAGGGTTAACTCCCTTACCTTTCGGTCATTCAAGACCGGCCTGCAAGGCATCAGGTTGTTTTCTGTCAGGGTTGACTCCCTTAGCCTTTGGTCAGCAAGACCCGCCTGCAAGTGCAAGGCAGCAGACGGACTCGTGGAGGGCGGGGTCTTTGTTCCTATGGGGCTTTAATACCATTCAAAATCATTTCCTTCCCTTTCGACATGCCACTAGTCTCACAGTTTGTCTTTACTTCCAACGCGGCGCTTTGCCTTGGAGTTGTAAATCACAAACTCATCGGCGTGGCACTGTCATCCGTTTGATGTTGGCATTCCCATGATTCAATATTCCTTCTTAGCTTGACTCTTACTCTTATCTGCTCAGACACTGTCTTGTAGTGGCTGGTGGTGACGTTGTGTCAACAGGCAGCACTCGATGTAAACTCTGGGGCTCGTCCAGTTTCAAGCCTTTTTTTTGTTCCAAATCTCTGGCTGAGTGCCGTCCTTTACATTTCAAACACTTATTGACAAGATTGACCAAAGAGGTCATCAGCCAGTTTCCTGTATTTATTTGGAATACAGGGCACCACCGCTAATGCTGCGAGGATGTGATTATGACAGCAGGTTTGGCACCTCGGCTCTCGTCTAGCCATGGACGTGTGGTTGTCTTGGCATTCCTGTGTGTCAGTGTGGTTGTCAGGGCATGTGTTAAATGATAAGTGTATATGGGATGGGGGGGTGAGGGTGAGTGAGGTATATATATATATATATATATATATATATATATATATATATATATATATATATATATATATATATATATATATATATAAAGAGAGAGAGAGAGAGAGAAAGGGAGAGGGAGTGAGGGAAGAAGAGAGAGGTGGGAGAAGTGAGAGAGAGAGAGAGAGAGAGAGAGAGAGAGAGAGAGAAAGAGAGAGAGAGAGAGAGAGAGAGAGAGAGAGAGAGAGAGAGAGAGAGAGAGAGAGAGAGAGAGAGAGAGAGAGAGAGAGAGAGAGAGAGAGAGAGAGAGAGAGAGAGAGAGAGAGAGAGAGAGAGAGAGAGAGAGAGAGAGAGAGAGAGAGAGAGAGAGAGAGAGAGAGAGAGGGAGAGAGACAGACAGACAGACAGAGGCAGAGACAGAGACAGAGGCATATATAAATATGCCTCTCTCTCCCCTCTCTCCCTCTCCCCCCCTCCCCCCTCTCTCTCTCTCTCTCTCTTTCTCTCTCTCTCTCTCTCTCTCTCTCTCTCTCTCTCTCTCTCTCTCTCCCTCCTTCTCACCCTCTCCCTTTTCCCCTCCCTTCTGTCTTTCCCTCTATCTCTCTCTCCCCTCTCACCCTCTCTCCCCTTTCTTCTTCTTTCCCAATGCCCCCCCCACTCATTTTCATCAGTCACCTCCAACCAACCATTTTGAAAAAAATATCAACTCAACTCGCGTTTTTGTGTGTTTATCTACAGTACCTGGAAGTGCGATTCAACTTTGCTGTTCGGGCTGCAGCGTCAGCCATGTTTGTCCTCAACATGGTGAGTAGAACTTCTGATCTTAAGAGTGCGTTTGGATGTGATGTTACACACCTGCACAACTAAACAATAATAAATCCCCGTAGTGCGCTGTAATTTAGACAGTATGATGACAATGATGGACACTATGACGTAATCGGGATGGGGGGCAATGACTACGGCAAAAAACAATTACGTAATAATGACAATAATAGGGACTATAATGCATCTAGGGTGACTCAAGGCAGCTCCACACATCCACTTGCATTGTTGGGCACTCCCAGATCTAACTTGCAGACAAAATAGCCGTTAGGTGGTGCTGCGTCCACTTGAGGTTTTAACACTTTCAATGCCAGACAAAAACACGTCACTGTAGGTAACGGCTGTAATTTAGATTTCGAGGTGGATCTGAGATTGACAAAAAAAACCCAACTCAAGTGAACAGTGAGATGAGGTCATGTTTTGTGTGGCCTGGAAGTGTTGAAAACTCAAGTGAACGCACCGCCTTTCCCACAGTTTGATGACGTCACGTTTTGTCTGGCCTTGAAGTGTTGAAAACTCAAGTGAACGCTCAAGTTTGATGACGTCACCGCCTTTCCCACATTTGATGACGTCACGTTTTGTCTGGCCTTGAAGTGTTGAAAACTCAAGTGAACGCACCGCCTTTCCACATTTTGATGACGTCACGTTTTGTCTGGCCTTGAAGTGTTGAAAACTCAAGTGAACGCACCGCCTTTCCCACATTTTGATGACGTCACGTTTTGTCTGGCCTTGAAGTGTTGAAAACTCAAGTGAACGCACCGCCTTTCCCACATTTTGATGACGTCACGTTTTGTCTGGCCTTGAAGTGTTGAAAACTCAAGTGAACGCACCGAATGATGACGTCACGTTTTGTCTGGCCTTTGTTGAAAACCAAGTGAACTGACATTTTGATGACGTCACGTTTTGTTTGGCCTTGAAGTGTTGAAAACTCAAGTGAACGCACCGCCTTTCCACATTTTTTGACGTCACGTTTTGTTCTGGCCTTGAAGTGTTGAAAACTCAAGTGAACGTTCCAACGCCTTTCCCACATTTTGATGACGTCACGTTTTGCCTGGCCTTGAAGTGTTGAAAACTCAAGTGAACGCACCGCCTTTCCCACATTTTGAGGACGTCACGTTTTGTCTGGCCTTGAAGTGTTTTGAAAACTCAAGTGAACAACCGCCTTTCCCATATTTTGATGACGTCACGTTTTGTCTGGCCTTGAAGTGTTGAAAACTCAAGTGAACGAGCACCGCCTTTCCCACATTTTGATGACGTCACGTTTTGTCTGGCCTGGAAGTGTTGAAAACTCAAGTGGACGCTCGGCCAAAACGGTTATTTTGCCAACAAGTTAGATCTGGGAGTGATTCCAACACAAATTCAACTGCACGCCTCGCTGATCTCAATGAGAACGTTCCAACAGTCTTGCTGTTTGCTTTACACCCACAGGTGTTGTATATGGGAGTTGTGCTGTACGCGCCATCACTGGCTATGAACGCAGGTATGTTTTTAAATGCTTTTTAAAAGAGACAGACAGAGAGAGAGAGAGAGAGAGAGAGAGAGAGAGAGAGAGAGAGAGAGAGAGAGAGAGAGAGAGAGAGAGAGAGAGAGAGAGAGAGGAGAGGGAGAGAGAGAGAGAGAGAGAGAGAGAGAGAGAGAGAGAGAGAGAGAGAGAGAGAGAGAGAGAGAGAGAGAGAGAGAGAGAAGAGAGAGAGAGAGAGAGAGAGAGAGAGAGAGAGAGAGAGAGAGAGAGAGAGAGAGAGAGAGAGAGAGAGAGAGAGAGAGAGAGAGAGAGAGAGAGAGAGAGAGAGAGAGAGAGAGAGAGAGAGAGAGAGAGAGAGAGAGATTTCTATCTTTCTTGATTTCCATCTTTCTTGATTTCTATCTTTCTTGATTTCCATCCTTCTTGATTTCTATCTTTTTTGATTTCCATCCTTCTTGATTACCTTGATTTCTATCTTTCCTGATTTCCATCCTTCTTGATTTATATCTTTCTTGATTTCCATCCTTGGTGATTTTTATCTTTTTTGATTTCCATCCTTCTTGATTTCTATCTTTCTTGATTTCCATCCTTCTTGATTTCTGTCTTTTTCTTGATTTCTATCTTTCCTGATTTCTATCTTTCTTGATTGTCATCTTTCTTGATTCTATCCTTGATTTCTATCTGTCCTTTTTGATTCCATCTATTTCTTTCTTGATTTCCATTTTCTTGATTTCCATCTTTCTTGATTTCCATCTTTTTTGATTTCTTTCTTTCTATCCTTCTCGATTTTCATCTTTCTTCCATCATTCTTGATTTCCATCTTTCTAGCTTTCCATCTTTCTTGATTTCCATCTGTCTTGATTTCCTTTCTTTCTTGATGCCCATCTTTCCTGATTTCCATCTTTCTTGATTTCCATCTTTTCTTACTTTTCCATCTTTCTTGATTTCCATCTTTCTTGATTTCCACCTTTCTTGATTTCCATCTTTCTTGATTTCCATCTTTCTTGCTTTCCATCTTTCTTGATTTCTCCTTTTCTTTCCAACTAACCGTAAATTATACAATAGAAGCCACAGTGGAGTGAGTCAAAGTTTACAAAATTATATTCTTTGTCATAATCAGTGTTTAGATGTAGATTCTAAATATGTATCGTTTGTTGTCTGACGAAAGGTTATACACTAAACATCACGTGTTACTTTGTTCTGTCTTTATTGGTGGAGTTGTCAATTTATTGTCGTTTCCCCCACCCCCCATTTCTTTTCAGTGACGTCACTTCCCCTATGGGCTTGCATTCTAACCATTGGCATCGTTTGTACGTTTTACACTGCGCTGGTGAGATATTTCTTCGTAGTCGATTTCCTTCAGATTATATCAATATACTGAATGCCAAAAACGACGTGCCATTTGTTAACGGACAATAACTCAACAATGTTGCTTGATGCAAAAGCGTGACATTAATATCACACGAAAGAAAATTAAATTTGTTTTCTAATGGTAGAAATGAAAATGTAGATAAGATGTCGATCAACAAACACAAAAGCCCAAATTTCTTTCTTTCTTTCTTTATCAGTTTCCATTCTACCTTCCGGTGAATGGGTTTTAGATGCCCGAAATGATCTTTCTTTATCAGCTCCCATTCTACTTTCGGGTGTATGGGTTTTAGATGCTCGAAATGATCTTTCTTTATCAGCTCCCATTCTACCTTCGGGTGTATGGGTTTTAGATGCCCGAAATGATCTTTCTCCAGGCTGCCCTGTCCTGACATTTCCTGTTTCTTTCCGTGGAAGTTAAATTTCTTTGCGTTATTGCCTCTTTTAAATCTTCTTTCCACTTCCTCCGAGGTTTGCCTTTTGGTCTTTTACCTTGAGTTTTAGCACTGTATACTGATTTAACTATTCTATTATCATGCATTCTGTTAACATGCTCAAACCATCTCACGTGATTCATTTCTATCTTAGTTTTTATGCCATATACTTTGGTTTGGTATCTTATTGTTGTGTTTCTGACTTTTTCTCTTTTAGTTTTCCCTTCTACTTTTCTTAGATATTTCATTTCAGCTGCCTGTACTCTACTCTTTAAGGTCCAGGTTTCACTGCCGTAGAGGAGAGTAGGACAATAAACTATATTGTATACTGCCATTTTGGTTTTTGTTGACAATTCTTGTTTATCTACAAATGCCTTTCCTAGATGGTTATATATTGCACTTGCCTTTTTGGATTCTCTGGCTGATTTCTTCTCATAGTTTTCCCTCTGAGTTAATCATTACTCCTAAGTAATTGTAGTTTTCAACTTGTTTTAAAGTCTCCTTGCCTAATTTAAGAATTTGTGTTTTAGCTTCCCTAGTTACTAGCATTGGTTTGGTTTTCATTGCATTTACTCTTATTCCTCTTTTCTTTAATTCATTATTCATTATGTTGATATTTGACTGGAGGTCCCTTTCTGATTTTCCAAACACAAATAAATCGTCAGCAAATGAAAGCATTGATACATTTACTGGTTTGAGCTTCCACATACCTACATTCATTTTCTTCATTTTTGAGGATGCCTTTGCCACTGAATCCATAAATGTGATCAACAAAAAAGGACCTTGGATACAACCCTGTCTTACTCCTATATCTACATCAAATTCTTCAGATATATTTCCAGTTACTCTCACTGCACATGTTGGTTTATTGTGAAAACTTTTAACGGTTTCTATTAAAGTTTGCTCTACGTTGTGTTCTTTTAAGGAATGCCATAGTCCATAACTCATCTCAGTGTCAAATGCCATTTTTGTCAATAAAACACAGGTGCAAGTCAATGTTTCTCTCTATGAATATTTCTATTATTTGTCTAATTGTGAATATGTGGTCTTGTATACTTCTTCCTGGTCCAAATCCACTTTAGTGTTCTTCAATCTGATCCTCTACTCTTTTCCTTAGTCTCATTTCCAGTATCCTGGCATACATTTTTCCTGGTACGCTAAGTAGTGATATCCCTTTATAGTTTGAGCATTCCATAGTTGATCCTTTCTTGTATATTGGTACTACCATTCCCTTATTCCAGTCGTCTGGCACCTGTTTAGACTTCCATGCTTTTTGACATATTGCATGTAATAGTTTGTCTGCCTCTCTCCCTTGGTTTTTATTCATTTTTGGATAAACTTGATCTGCTCCTGGGGCTTTTTCTAATTTCACTTTCCTTACAGCTGTTTGGAATTCTTCCAATGAGATAATGAGATAAGTACATCTTCAGCTGTCTCATCTCGCTTACTTGTTACTCTTAATAATTGATCTGTTCTCCTTATTTCATATGTTCTAGAGGGATTATGTAAATGTTGAAAATACTTTCTCCACGTTTCCATGATTTCGCTGTCTCCTTTCATTATTTCTCCTTTGATCTTAGTCTTGACATTCTCATTCCACCATGCTGTTCTTTTCCTATCTCCTTTAATTTGTTTCCTACCACAGACCTCGTCAGTACAACTGAGGAGTGTTTCTTTATATTTTTGCCACTTTTCTTCTATTATGCTTTCCTTCAGATCCATATCCCTTTGACTAATAAATCTTTTTATCCTGGATTGCTATATCTCTTTTACTATTGGTTTATTTAGTTCTTCTATTTTGAGTTAAGTAGATTTCTTCTCTTTCCTTTTCTGTGTGTTTTCTTCAGTTAACAGTCTCATTTTGGCAATCACTAAGTGATGATCACTAAATATTTCTGCTCATCTGTTTACTCTTGCATCTAATGTACTGTAAAAAAGGAGCTGCTAACTATTATGTAGTCTATCATTGACTTTTCACATCTGTCTTCATTTGCTCTTGTATTTTTGTGGATATCTTTATGAGGAAAAAATGTGTTAGCTATTTTCATGTTATTCTTTCAGCAAAACTGTATTAGTCTCTCTCCATTTGGAGACGTTGTTGTCTCTCCTTCTTTATCTATTACTCCTCCTGATGTTTCTACATTGTTGCCTACTCTTGCGTTTAAATCTCCTAAAACCATTAGTTCCTGTTTGGGTTTGATATTCTCTGCAGCTATTTGTAAATCCTTTTCGAAGATATCTTTTCTTCTTTAGTGGCATCATCGCTTGGTCCCTTAGCTATTAATAATTTTATTTCTCGTCCTGTTGGTTTACCTTTAATAGCCGTGGGCTTATATATTTCCAACTTTTTAAGTAGCATTTCTTGCCTTTTATGCATTAGGAGGCCTACTCCTGCTCTAGATCTATCTTTGACATCTACTCATGAGAAGATTAAAGTATGATTTGGTCCTACATTTTCTATTCCTTGCCCTTTTTCTTTGTTTCTGTAATAGCCAAAATGTCTACTTTGAATTTGTCCACTTCTTCAGCTAATTCCTACTATTTTCCATTAATTGCCCTAACATTCCATGTTCCAAAAATCACAGACCGTGTTCTTTTCCAGAGTCGTCTTCGAAAGTTCAAGCCGGGTATATCATTGTATATATATTTTTGAATAACTTTGGTTTTGGATAAGCAAAGGGATTGGTCCACGGTACCCTAGGTAGATAGTGGGGCTGCCACCTTGAGGCCCCCATACCGGGCTCTCTGTCAGGGTTAAATCCCTTAGCCTTTGAGTGCTCAAAGCCAGCCTTCATTGCAGCAAGTTGTTATTTTCTGTGAGGGTTAACTCCCTTAGCCTTTGGTCAACCGAACCCGCCTGCATGGCAGCAGGAGGAAACTCGTGGAGGGCAGGACCGCCTAATCCCCGTACAGGTGCTATCTGTCCATTGCCCGGAGCCCAAATTTTGATAGTACAAAATTGTATTCTATCCATTTAAAGATAATTACAACGGGACAGAGTGAACGAAGGAGAAAAAAAAGAGGAAGAAGTGTTTTAGTGAATACAGTAAGATAAGATAAACACATCTTTTATTGACTCTTAAACAGGAAATTACATTGTATTTGTTGACATAATGATCACAATAGAAAATAATCACAATAAAAAATTTCAACAAAAATAAAAATTACAACAGAATAATCACAACAGAAAAATCACAACAGAAAAATAACAACAGAAAAATCACAACACAATAATCACAACAGAAAAATCACAACAGAAAAATCATAACAGAAAAATCACAACAGAAAAATCACAACAGAAAAATCACAACAGAATAATCACAACAGAAAAATCACAACAGAAAAATCACAACAGAATAATCACAACAGAAAAATCACAACAGAAAAATCACAACAGAAAAATCACAACAGAATAATCACAAAGAATCACAGAAAAAATCACAACAGAATAATCACAACAGAAAAATCACAACAGAAAAATCACAACAGAAAAATCACAACAGAATAATCACAACAGAAAAATCACAACAGAAAAATCACAACAGAATAATCACAACAGAAAAATCACAACAGAAAAATCACAACAGAATAATCACAACAGAAAAATCACAACAGAAAAATCATAAATAGAAGAGTCACAACAGAAAAATCATAACAGAAAAATCACAACAGAAAAATCACAACAGAAAAATCACAACAGAAAAATTAAAGGTGGCAAAACAACAACAAAAACAACAACAACAACAACAACAACAACAATAATAACAACAGCAACAACATAAGCAGTAACAACGACAGCAACGACAACAACAACAACAACGTCAACATAAACAGTGACAGGAAAAATAACAACAGCCCACAACAACAATAGCAACGGCAGCAACAACGACAACAACAACAACAACAGCAATATCAACAACAACTACAAAATCCATTTCGTCTTTTCCTTTTATTACCACTTGAGCAGGAGGGCTGAAGGCCGTGGTGTGGTCGGACACGTTTCAGACGTTCATCGTAATGGCTGGCCTGGTGGCTGTCATCATCCGGGGTACGCAGGAAGTGGGTGGCATACAGGAAGTCTGGCGTTTGGCGGACGAGGGAGGAAGGATTTTTTCTTCGAGTAAGTCTGGCCGTCTACTAGAGGTGTCACGTATTGATTGACCTGTTGTTTTTAGTCATCACATTATTGAGAATGGAAGAGAGAGAGAGAGAGAGAGAGAGAGAGAGAGAGAGAGAGAGAGAGAGAGAGAGAGAGAGAGAGAGAGAGAGAGAGAGAGAGAGAGAGAGAGAGAGAGAGAGAGACAGACAGACAGACAGACAGACAGAGAGACAGAGAGAGAGAGAGAGAGAGAGAGAGAGAGAGAGAGAGAGAGAGAGAGAGAGAGAGAGAGAGAGAGAGAGAGAGAGAGAGAGAGAGAGAGAGAGAGAGAGAGAGAGAGAGAGAGAGAGAGAGAGAGAGAGAGAGAGAGAGAGAGAGAGAGAGAGAGAGAGAGAGAGAGAGAGAGAGAGAGAGAGAGAGAGAGAGGGAGAGACAGACAGATAGACAGATAGGCAGACAGACAGACAGACATAAATAGAGAGACAGAGGCAAAGACAGAGACAAAAACAAAGACAGACACAGAGCCAGGGACAAACGCAGAGACTAAAAGAAATCAACTGTATTAGTATTTATTCCCTTTAATTTAAAACGTGATCAGAGAAAAAAATCTTTTGGAGAAATAAATAGATTTTGTATTATCTATATCTTATCTACAGTTTACAATGGTTGTGTTTTGGTGTGTGTGTGTGTGTTTTTTCTTTTCTTTAAAGAGGATACGGTCGACCTTAGAGGTAAGGTGTCGGCGTGGCAACCAAAAGGTCGTGGGTTTGTGCTTCGGCAGGTTTTGTTTCAGGAAAAACCCATCCCACCCTGTCTCTTGGTGCAAGGAGGTGGATCGACGTCTAGTCCCACCGGAGTCGGGCATTCATTAAAAAAGGAGGTCCTGTGTGCAGATCACAGCACTATACAGACGTCCATGGTCCCTTTGTTGTTTACAGAGCAGGCTAGCTTGGGGAAAATGAAATACCAAACACCCTGATGTGACTTTGGTGGATGTAATGTAAAGTTCCTTCAAGGACCCCAACGCCTATAGAGCTGGAGCGTATCCCGGTTTCTATAGCGTGAAGCGGAACAGGTGACAATAGTCACCTCCTGGGCATGAAGCTAGTCTGACGCAGGTTTGTACTCCCAAGCTAGTTAGTGCTTGTACCCATTTCAACCTGGGTAGAGAGGGGAAAATGCGTGTTAAGTGTCTTTCCCCAAAGGAACACAACGTCGGACCTGGCTTTGCTAGGATTCGAACTCAAGACCTCATGACCCCTAGTCCGGGATCCTAACCACTCGGCCACCGATATCACATTGGATGTGGAAAGATTTAAAAAAAGAAGAAGATCAAATTGTTGTTTGTGAACGTCCTTGGTATCCAGAGAATTTTGGAGAACATTTTGATTTTTACTTCTCGCCTTATGCCAATTGGCATATAAGGCAGCAATGAAGGAAAGTTGGTGAATACCATGCAAGCTTTTGAATAATTTCCTTATGAGGAAACAAGGGTTCCACCAATAACAGAATCGTTAGTGTTTCAAAAGTCCAATAATCAGTGATTACGCCACTTCCTTCTTTTCCCACATCTCTGTCATTTGTGCTATTAGTTTTAACGTAAGGGAATTTAAGTTCATCATTTTTCGGGGGTCAATATTGGTGATAGACCAGCCTTCACAACCATACATTGTTGTAGGAATTTTGAGTTGAATTTAACGCACATCCACAACGAATGTCATCCCGCGGGGGGGGGGGTTGATAGGATAGGGTTTTGACTTCTGTCTATGTCTAATGTTTGACCAGTTTTGACTTCTGTCTATGTCTAAGGTTTGATAGAATAGTTTTGACTTCTGTCTATGTCTAATGTTTGACCAGTTTTGACTTCTGTCTATGTCTAATGTTTGAATAGTTTTGACTTCTGTCTATGTCTAATGTTTGACCAGTTTTGACTTCTGTCTATGTCTAATGTTTGAACAGTTTTGACTTCTGTCTATGTCTAATGTTTGAACAGTTTTGACTTCTGTCTATGTCTAATGTTTGAACAGTTTTGACTTCTGTCTATGTCTAATGTTTTTGCCTTATTAAATATTCAATATCTGAATCAGGCCCCGTTTCTCACTTTCAACGTTCATCTTTTACGGATAATCCAAGGGATTCTAAACCGCTAGACCTGCTTCTCACTTTCATCCTTTACGGATAATCCAAGGGATTTTAAACTGTCAGGGCCTATTTCTCACTTTCATCCTTTACGGATAATCCAATGGATTCTAAACCGCTAGACCCTGCGTCTCACTTTCATCCTTTACGGATAATCCAAGGGATTTTAAACTGTCAGGGTCTGTTTCTCACTTTCATCCTTTACGGATAATCCAAGGGATTCTAAACCGCTAGACCCTGCTTCTCACTTTCATCCTTTACGGATAATCCAAGGGATTTTAAACTGTCAGGGCCTGTTTCTCACTTTCATCCTTTACGGATAATCCAAGGGATTCTAAACCACTAGACCCTGCGTCTCACTTTCATCCTTTACGGATAATCCAAGGGATTCTAAACTGTCAGGGCCTGTTTCTCACATTCATCCTTTACGGATAATCCAAGGGATTCTAAACCGCTAGACCCTGCGGCTCACTTTCATCCTTTACGGATAATCCAAGGGATTCTAAACTGTCAGGGCCTGTTTCTCATCCTTTACGGATAATCCAAGGGATTCTAAACCGCTAGACCCTAATTTCATCAACGGATAATCCAAGGAAATCTAAAACGTGAGGCCCTGTTTCTCACTTTCATCTTTTACCGATAATCCAATGGATTCTTAACCGTCAGGCCCTCTTTCTCACTTTCAACTGTCATCCTTTGCGGGATTCTAAACCGACAGGAGATTGGGGCAAAGAGAGATTTGTCATCAGTATACCAAAGAGAGACATACAGTATACCAAAGAGAGACATACAGTATACCAAAAGACAGATACAGTATACCAAAGAGAGACATCATCAGTATACCAAAGAGACATACAGTATACCAAAGAGAGACATACAGTATACCAAAGAGAGACATACAGTATACCAAAGAGAGACATACAGTATACCAAAGAGACATACAGTATACCAAAGAGAGACATACAAACCAAAGAGAGACATACAGTATACCAAAGAGAGACATACAGTATACCAAAGAGAGACATACAGTATACCAAAGAGAGACATACAGTATACCAAAGTACAGTATAAAAGAGAGACATACAGTATACCAAAGAGAGACATACAGTATACCAAAGAGAGACATACAGTATACCAAAGTTCGTGAATGATTCATACAGTATACCAAAGAGAGACATACAATATACCAAAGTTCTTGAATGATCCCCCCCCCCCCCCAACCCATGCTATCATCACAAATCACAATACCACATTACAGTAAAAGTTCTAAAGGCTGTCCCATCTTTTGTTTCAGCTGGAGTCTAGACCCGACTGTCCGACACTCTGTGTGGTCACTCATCATCGGCTCCATGGTGGGAGGTTTGACCATCTACGCCGCTAACCAGACTATGATTCATCGCTACCTGTCCATCAAGGAAACCTACAATTCTAAGAAGTAAGTTGTTGTTGTTGTTGTTGTTGTTGATGTTGTTTTTTTTTATTCAGCAACGCTTGGAAATTTGTTCGTCAGCCCAATGCCTTGTAACGGTATCTGAAGGCGTTTGTTGTGTCCAACAAAAAAAGTCTGTTGTAGAATTTCATATAAACCAAATTTCCATCTGGGATGAAGTAAAATATTTGAATTGAATTGAATTGAATTGAATTGGGTTGAACTGATTGAATTGAATTGAATTGAATTGAATTGATTGAATTGAATTGAATTGGATTGAATTGAATTGAATTGAATTGAATTGAATTGAATTGGATTGGATTGAATTGAATTGAATTGAATTGAATTGAATTGAATTGAATTGAATTGAATTGAATTGAACTTTAACTGAATTGAATTGAATTGAATTGAATTGAATTGAATTGAATTGAATTGAATTGAATTAAATTGAGTTGAATTGAATTGAATTGAATTGAATTGAATTGAATTGAATTGAATTGAATTGAGTTGAATTGAATTGAATTGAATTGAATTGATTGAATTGAATTGAATTGAATTGAAAATAGGGCATTGAGGTATTGAATTGAATTGAATTGAAGTCTTTTGATTTGAATTGGATTGAAAGGTGGTGAACATTTGAATTAAATGACACCATCCTCATCATCATCATCATCATCATCATCATCATCATCATCATCATCATTATTGATGGCAGGACGAATTGAATTGAATTGAATTTCATTGTTTACAATTTCTAGAATTGAATTGTCAGTCTGTTAATCTTGTTTCAATCTGAATTGAATTGAATTGATCTTGTTTCCATTGAATTGGTTTCCCTCTCCCTCAAGGCTGTTACTGTCATTCCAGAGTTGTTACGTCTTGTTTCCATCTGTGTGTTGGTCTCCCTCTCCTCTCCCTCTGTTAAACATCATGAAGTTGACATCTTGTTTCCATCTGTGTGTTGGTCTCCCTCTCCCTCATCTGTTACTGTCATGTCCAGCCAGTCTGTTACGTCTTGTTTCCATCTGTGTGTTGGTCTCCCTAGGAAAGGTTACTGTCATTCCAGCCAGTTTCTTGTTTCCATCATCTTGTTTCAAATGAATATGACAAAGGTCCAGTCTTGTTAACATCTTTTCCCTCTGTTTCTTGTCTGGGATCTGTTACATCTTGTTTCCATCTGGTTGGTCTCCCAATCCCTCTATTTCTCCCTCTGTTACTGTCATATCAAAGCCAGTCTGTTACATCTTGTTTCCATCTGTGTGTTGGTCTCCCTCTCATCATCATGTCTCATCTGTTACATCTTGTTTCCATCTGTGTGTTGGTCTCCTCTCCCTCTGTTACTGTCATGTCTGAGCCAGTCTGTTACATCTTGTTTCCACCTGTGTGTTGGTCTTCCTCTCCCTCTCCCTCTGTTACTGTCATGTCAAAGCCAGTCTGTTACATCTTGTTTCCATCTGTGTGTTGGTCTCCCTCTCCCTCTCCTCTGTTACTGTCATGTCCAGCCAGTCTGTTACATCTTGTTTCCATCTGTGTGTTGGTCTTCCCTCTCCCTCTGTTACTGTCATGTCTAGCCAGTCTGTTACATCTTGTTTCCATCTGTGTGTTGGTCTCCCTCTCCCTCTGTTACTGTCATGTCTAGCCAGTCTGTTACATCTTGTTTCCATCTGTGTGTTGGTCTCCTCTCCCTCTGTTACTGTCATGTCTAGCCAGTCTGTTACATCTTGTTTCCATCTGTGTGTTGGTCTCCCATCTCCCTCTGTTACTGTCATGTCTACCTCTGTTACATCTTGTTCCATCTGTGTGTTGGTCTCCCAGTTACTGTCATGTCCAGTCTGTTACATCTTGTTTCCTTCTGTGTGTTGGTCTCCCTCTCCCTCTGTTACTGTCATGTCTAGCCAGTCTGTTACATCTTGTTTCCATCTGTGTGTTGGTCTCCCTCCTCTTCCCTCTGTTACTGTCATGTCTAGCCAGTCTGTTACATCTTGTTTCCATCTGTGTGTTGGTCTCCCTCTCCCTCTCCCTCTGTTACTGTCTTGTCCAGCCAGTCTGTTACATCTTGTTTCCATCTGTGTGTTGGTCTCCTCTCTCCCTCTCCCTCTGTTACTGTCTTGTTTCCATCCAGTCTGTCATGTCTAGACCAACTGTTACATCTTGTTTCCATCTGTGTGTTGGTCTTCCTCTCCCTCTCCCTCTGTTACTGTCTTGTCCAGCCAGTCTGTTACATCTTGTTTCCATCTGTGTTTTGGTCTTCTTTTCCCTCTCCCTCTGTTACTGTCATGTCTAGCCAGTCTGTTACATCTTGTTTCCATCTGTGTGTTGGTCTCCTTCTCCTCTCCCTCTGTTACTGTCTTGTCTAGCCAGTCTGTTACATCTTGTTTCCATCTGTGTGTTGGTCTTCCTTCCCTCTCTCCCTCTGTTACTGTCTTGTCCAGCCAGTCTGTTACATCTTGTTTCCATCTGTGTGTTGGTCTTCCTCTCCCTCTCCCTCTGTTACTGTCTTGTCCAGCCAGTCTGTTACATCTTGTTTCAATCTGTTTCCATCTCCCTCTGTTACTGTTGGCCAGTCTGTTACATCTTGTTTCCATCTGCGTGTTGGTCTTCCTCTCCCTCTGTTACTGTCTTGTCCAGCCAGTCTGTTACATCTTGTTTCCATCTGTGTGTTGGTCTTCCTCTCCCTCTCCCTCTGTTACTGTCTTGTCCAGCCAGTCTGTTACATCTTGTTTCCATCTGTGTGTTGGTCTTCCTTCTCCCTCTCCCTCTGTTACTGTCTTGTCCAGCCAGTCTGTTACATCTTGTTTCCATCTGTGGGTTGGTCTTCCTCTCCCTCTCCCTCTGTTACTGTCTTGTCCAGCCAGTCTGTTACATCTTGTTTCCATCTGTGTGTTGGTCTTCCTCTCCCTCTCCCTCTGTTACTGTCTTGTCCAGCCAGTCTGTTACATCTTGTTTCCATCTGTGTGTTGGTCTTCCTCTCCCTCTTCTTCTGTTACTGTCATGTCTAGCCAGTCTGTTACATTTTGTTTCCAACTGCGTGTGTTGGTCTCCTTTAGTATGACAAAGAAGATGACTATAGATCTACATCTATTAGCAATTTAAAAACAGATAAATAACGTAAACAACAAAGAGATGTGGCAATGTAAACTATCTAAGTTATTGTCATATTTCGCCTTTGACTTCACTCCACTGTGGCTCCTTCGTATTATTCACATCTATTTAGATAGTTCACATTGCCACATCTCTCTGTTGTTTACGTTATTTATCTTTTTAAAAATTGCTAATAGATCTAGATCTATAATCATCTTCTTTGTCATACTATGTTTTTCTTCTGACATCACATTGTATGATGCTTGAGGTAGTGCTTAGATCTAGATTCTAGATATTTCTCGTTTGTTGTCTGACGAAGGGTTATACCCGAAACGTCACGTGTTTGTTCCGTCTTTATTATTGGAGTTGAACCTTTGTTGGCAAACTGCTTAAAAATAATTTCAAATCTACGTATTGCTATAAGTTTGTGTCGTTTTCATTACAAATTTTAAACTTACTATCACAATTTCGTATTGTATATTTAAAAATAGAAAAGATGTACTTCCTGTTAGTTTTTGATATATAAATAATACATCACATAGTGAATGTGTCCATGATTGTAGCAATCCTAACAAGAGCCTATGGATATGATAGTAAATACTATGTGTGTTTGTTTTAAGAAGTGAATTGGTTTTCATGCTTTGTTAAAATCGTCTAAAATGGCGTGCCATTTAAAATAAAAAGTGAAACAAAAGGACATAGGACAAAACAGACAATGAGACAAACAAAAGGACAAAGGACAAAACAGACAATGAGAGAAACAAAAGGACAAAGGACAAAACAGACAATGAGACAAACAAGAGGACAAAGGACAAAACAGACAATGAGACAAACAAAAGAAATGACGAGCAAAACACGACATCAAAAAGTAAAATCTCTGTAATTTGTCCACAAAAAAAAGAAGAAAGACAAACACCCCCAAGCTGATCTAAGCACTCACACACACACACACTCACACACACACACACTCACACACACACACACTAACACACACACACACACTCACACACACCTACACACACTCACACACTCACATGCACACACACACACCTACACACACTCACCCACACACACTCACCCACACACACCCACACACACACTCACCCACACACACGGGCACACACTCACACGCACACACACACAACACTCACACGCTCACACACACCTACACACACTCACACACTCACACACACACCTACACACACCCACACAGACACACACACCCACACACACTCACATACACACACACTCAGACACACTGACACACACTCACACTCACACACCCTCACACACACTCACACACACTCACTCACCCACACACACACTCACCCACACACACACCACAGACACCCGCACACACACTCACTCACACACACACTCACACACACCCATACACACACTCATCCACACACACCCACACACACCCACACACACACTTACCCACACACACTCACCCACACACACTCACACACACACTCACCCACACACATATGCATCGTATGTGTTGCAAGGTGGCATCGGTGACCGAGATGTTAGGCTGTCAAACGTGAGATCATGAGGTCCAGGGTTCAAATCCTAGCAAGCTATGTCTGACGGTGTGTTCCCTGGGAAAGACACTTAATACTTAACACGCATTGTCCCCACTCGACCCAGATAGCAAATGAGTACAAACACTAGCTTGGGAGTTAAACGTCTACGTCAGACTGATTTGGGGGGGGGGAAGTTATTATCACCTGTTCCGCTTCACGCTTAAGCTCAAAACAGCTTTACGAGCTGTAGTGTGGCTTCGGTGACCGATTGGTTAGGTTGCCGGAGTGGGGATCATGAGGGCCCTGGTTCGAATCATGGCACAGATAGGCCCGCCGTTATATTCCTTGAGGAAAGAGACTTAAAACACTCATTTTCCAACCACTCAACCCAGGTGCAAATGGGTACAAGCACTAGCTTGTGAGTCAAAATCTGCGTTAGACTGGCGTCCTGTCTGGGATGGGGGGGGGGGGGGGGTTGATTGTTATCACATGTTCAGCTTCACGCTATGGAATCCGGGATAAGCTCCAGCTCTATGGGACGTAATGGCATGGAAGGGACTTTACTTTTATGAGCTATAATGGCATTAAAGGACAACCTCATTACTTTACTTTTATGAGCTATAATGGCATTAAAGGACAACCTCATTACTTTACTTTTATGAGCTGTAATGGCGTTAAAGGACAACCTCATTATTTTACTTTTATGAGCTGTAATGGTGTTAAAGGACAACCTCATTACTTTACTTTTATGAGCTGTGATGGCCTTAAAGGAGAACCTCATTACTTTTATGAGCTGTAATGGCCTTAAAGGAGAACCTCATTACTTTTATGAGCTGTAATGGTGTTAAAGGACAACCTCATTACTTTACTTTTATGAGCTGTAATGGCCTTAAAGGAGAACCTCATTACTTTTATGAGCTGCATTGGTGTTAAAGGACAACCTCATTATTTTACTTTTATGAGCTATAATGGTGTTAAAGGACAACCTCATTACTTTACTTTTATGAGCTGTGATGGTGTTAAAGGACAACCTCATTACTTTACTTTTATGACCTGTAATGGTGTTAAAAGACAACCTCATTACTTTACTTTTATGAGCTGTGATGGTGTTAAAGGACAACCTCATTACTTTTACTTTTATGACCTGTAATGGTGTTAAAAGACAACCTCATTACTTTACTTTTATGAGCTGTGATGGCCTTAAAGGAGAACCTCATTACTTTTATGAGCTGTAATGGCCTTAAAGGAGAACCTCATTAATGAGCTATAATGGCCTTAAAGGAAACCTCATTTTATTTTTATGAACTGTAATGGCCTTAAAGGAGAACCTCATTACTTTGCTTTTATGAACTGTAATGGCCTCAAAGGAGAACCTCATTACTTTGCTTTTATGAGCTGTAATGGCCTTAAAGGAGAACCTCATTACTTTTATGAGCTGTAATGGCCTTAAAGGGAACCTCATTTTATTTTTATGAGCTGTAATGGCCTTAAAGGAGAACCTCATTACTTTGCTTTTATGAACTGTAATGGCCTCAAAGGAGAACCTCATTACTTTACTTTTATGAGCTGTAATGGCCTTAAAGGAGAACCTCTTTACTTTGTTTTTATGAACTGTAATGGCCTTAAAGGAGAACCTTATTACTTTACTTTTATGAGCTGTAATGGCCTTAAAGGAGAACCTCATTACTTTATTTTTATGAACTGTAATGGCCTTAAAGGAGAACCTCATTACTTTATTTTTATGAACTGTAATGGCCTTAAAGGAGAACCTCATTACTTTGCTTTTATGAACTGTAATGGCCTTAAAGGAGAACCTCATTACTTTTTACATACATAATTATATGTGTGTGTGTATGTGTGTATGTGTGTGTGTTACAGAGCCCTGTACGTGTCGCTTCCACTGACCATACTGCTGTCCACCCTGGTGTGTATCGTAGGCCTGGTCATCTTCGCCTCCTACGGCAAATGTGACCCATACATGCTGGACATTGTCGTGGCCAGGGACCAGGTGAGATTTGGGGAGTGTGCAAAGGGGTGGGGGTGGTGGTGTGGGGTGTGGGGACGAGATGGAAGGGGATGGGGTTGGTGGTGTGGGGTGGTGGGTGGGGATGAAATGGAAGGGGTGGGGGTGGTGTAGTGTGGTGTGGGGATGAGGTGGAAGGCGGGTGGGGGTGGTGTGGTGTGGTGTGGGGATGGGGAAATGGAAGGGGTGGGGTGGTGGAATGGGGAGGAAGGGGGTGGGGGTGAAGTGGGTGGGGTGGTGTGGTGTGGTGGGTGTGATGGGGATGAAATGGAAGGGGGGTGGGGGTGGTGTGGTGTGGGGATGGGGAGGAAGGGGGTTGGGTGTGGTGTGGTGTGGTGGGGATGAGGTGGAAGGGGGTGGGTGGTGTGGTGTGGGGATGGGGAGGAAGGGGTGGGGCTGGTGGTGTAGTGGGGATGAGGTGGAAGGGGGTGGGGGTGGGTGTGGTGTGGTGTGGGGATGGGGAGGAAGGGGGTTGGGCTGGTGTGGTGTGTGGTGGTGTGGGGTGGTGTGGTGTAGTGTGGTGTGGTGTGGTGTGGGGATGGGGATGGGGTGGTGTGGTGGTGTGGTGTGGTGTGGTGTGGTGTGGTGTGGTGTGGTGTGGTGTAGTGGGTGAGGTGTGGGGGTGGGTGTGGTGTGGTGTGGTGTGGGGATGGGAGGAAGGGGTGGGGGTGGTGTGGGGTGGTGTGGTGTGGTGTGGTGTGGTGTGGTGTGGTGTGGTGTGGTGTGTGTGTGTGTGTGTGGTGTGGTGTGGTGTGGTGTGGTGTGGTGTGTGTGTGTGTGGTGGGTGTGGTGTGGTGTGGTGTGGTGTGGTGTGGTGTGGTGTGGTGTGGTGTGGTGTTCAATGGTGTGGTGTGGGTGCCGGAGGTGTGTCCCCATGGTGTGGTGTGTTTGTGTGGTGTGGTGTGGTGTGGTGTGGTGTGGTGTGGTGTGGTGTGGTGTGGTGTGGTGTGGTGTGGAAAGTGGTGTGGTGTGGTGTGGTGTGGTGTGGTGTGGTGGTGTGGTGTGGTGTGGTGTGGTGTTGTGGTGTGGTGTGGGTGTGTAGTGTGGTGTGGTGTGTGTAGTGGTGTGGTGTGGTGTGGTGTGGTGTGGTGTGATGTGGTGTGGTGTGGTGTGGTGTTTGATGGTGTGGAGTGGTGTGGTGAGGGTGGTGTGGTGTGGAGTGTGGTGTGGTGTGGTGTGGTGTGGTGTGGTGTGTGTGGTGTGGTGTGGTGTGATGTGGTGTGGTGTGGTGTGGTGTAGTGATGAAATGGAAGGGCGTTGGGAGGGTGCTACCTTTCTTGGTTATGTTTTATCATGGGGGGGAGGCATTTTTTACGTGTTTGTTTGTTTGCTTCTTTTTGTATGTGTCTGTGTCTCCGTCTCCGTGCCTCTATCTTTCTGTCTTTGTATCTGTCTTGGCCCCCCCTCCTCTCTCTCTCTCTCTCTCTCTCTCTCTCTCTCTCTCTCTCTCTCTCTCTCTCTCTCTCTCTCTCTCTCTCTGTGTTTCTATCACTGTGTCTGTCTCTCTGTCTCCTTGTCTCTGTCTGTCTATCTCATTCTCTGTCTCTGTCTTAGCAAGATCTGTCTCTGTCTCTGTCTCTATCTGTCTGACTGTCTGTCTCTCTCTTTCTCTGTCTGTCATTTTCTCTCTCTGTCTCTCTGTCTGTCTGTCTGTCTCTCTCTCTCAGAAAATATCCTGGCCACCATGGGGATCGAACCTGCGACCTCTGAGTCGGCACCCATTGCCTCGCCATGAAAAGAAAGCGTGCTACCAACCGAGCTAACTACGCTCCTAAAAAGGAGTTTCATTAGCAAGGTATTTCGCACGAATCCAGTCATATTCACTGACAGTTCGTTCCCCCAGTAGCCTAGACTACATTTTTCTCTAGATCTAAACCTAGTATTATTTAAACAACCATTGAACATTGACGAATAAATACATTACAATATATACTATGCCTATGAAGTAATCTGACGTAGATAAAGACAAGCAGTGAGGCAAGGGGCATGTCGGAAGTTAATGTAATGACACAAGATAATATGAAAAGCTCCATAGGAACAAAGACGAGACAAACACATTGTAATGTTTTTATTCGTCAATGTTCAATGGTTGTTTTCATGGCGAGTCGATGGGTGCCGACACAGAGGTCGCGGGTTCGATCCCCATGGTGGCCAGGATTTTTTTGGGTCTATTCCTCGTGTTTGTCTCGTCTTTGTTCCTATGGAGCTTTCATATTATCTTGTATCATTACATTAACGTCCGACATGCCCCTTGCCTCACTGCTTGTCTTTATCTACGTTGTATCGAGGGTAACAAGAGCATGTACCCTACACTATTTTCTCACTAGGACAACATGGCTGACTCGCGTTGTATCGAATGTAACAAGAGCGTGTACCCTAGGACAACATACTTCGAATGTAACAAGAGTGTACTTTTACACTATTTTCTCACTAGGACAACATGGCTGACTCACGTTGCATCGAATGTACGTTTCGATGATAGTCTACATTCCTTTTTCTAAAGAAATTGGAAAGCCAGGCGTCACACCTTTCGGTGCCTGCGTGGACGGCACTGATATTTGTTAGGATATTTAAAAAATTGGAAAGCCAGGCGTCACACCTTTCTGTGCCTGCGCGGATGGCACTGATATATGTTGGGATATTTAAGAAATTGGAAAGCCAGGCGTCATACCTTTCTGCGCAGATCATATTTGTTGGGATATTTAAGAAATTGAGCCAGGCGTCATACCTTTCGTGCCAGCGCAGATAGCACTGATATGTTGGGATATTTAAGAAATTGGAAAGCCAGGCGTCATACCTTTCTGTGCCAGCGCAGATGGCACTGATATTTGTTGTGGTATTAATCTTGGATGGACAGAAGATGTGGCGGATGGACATACCGGGTAGGAGGAAGATGGGAATACCAAAACGAAGACATGAATGGATATGATGTAAGAAGACATGAATGTATATGATGTAAGAAGACATGAATGAATATGATGTAAGAAGACATGAATGGATATGATGTAAGAAGACATGAATGGATATGATGTAAGAAGACATGAATGGATATGATGTAATAAGACATGAATGGATATGATGTAAGAAGACATGAATGGATATGATGTAAGAAGAATGAATGGATATGATGTAAGAAGACATGAATGGATATGATGTAAGAAGACATAAATGGATATGATGTAAGAAGACATGAATTGATATGATGTAAGAAGATATGAATTGATATGATGTAAGAAGACATGAATTGATATGATGTAAGAAGACATGAATGGATATGATGTAAGAAGACATGAATGGATATGATGTAAGAATACATGAATGGATATGATGTAAGAAGACATGAATGGATATGATGTAAGAAGACGTCAATGGATATGATGTAAGAAGACATGAATGGACATGATGTAATAAGACATGAATGGGTATGATGTAAGAAGACATGAATGGATATGATGTAAGAAGACATGAATGGATATGTAAGAACATGAATGGATATGATGTAAGAAGACATGAATGGATATGATGTAAGAAGACATGAATGGATATGATGTAAGAAGACATAAATGGATATGATGTAAGAAGAAGTAAATGGATATGATGTAAGAAGACATGAATGGATATGATGTAAGAAGACATGAATGAATATGATGTAAGAAGAAGTAAATGGATATGATGTAAGAAGACATGAATGGATATGATGTAAGAAGACATGAATGAATATGATGTAAGAAGAAGTGAATGGATATGATGTAAGAAGACATGAATGGATATGATGTAAGAAGACATGAATGGATATGATGTAATAAGACATCAATGGATATGATGTAAGAAGACATGAATGGATATGATGTAAGAAGAAGTCAATGGATATGATGTAAGAAGACATCAATGGATATGATGTAAGAAGACATAAATGGATATGATGTAAGAAGACGTGAATTGATGGATATGAATTGATGATGTAAGAAGACATGAATTGATATGATTTAAGAAGACGTAAATGGATATGATGTAAGAAGATATGAATTGATATGATGTGCACATGAATGGGTATGATGTAAGAAGACATGAATGAATATGATGTAAGAAGAAGTAAATGGATATGATGTAAGAAGACATGAATGGACATGATGTAATAAGACATGAATGGGTAAAGAAGACAAGAATGGATATGATGTAAGAAGACATGAATGGATATGATGAAGAATCTGGATATGATGTAAGAAGACATGAATGGATATGATTCCCCTTTCCTATTGTCTTGAATTCACCCTGATGTTACTTCCCTTGATATGATTATGGACATGAATGATATGATGTGGACTAAATGGATATGATGTAGCCTCTTTATGATGCCTGTTTGTTCAGAAGACATGAATGAATATCAGAAGTGACCAATTTGATGTAACATAATGGACATGATCTAATAACTCAATGGGTATGATGTAAGAAAGACATGAATGGATATGATGTCAGAAGTTGGATATGATGTAAGAATCTCCATGAATGGATCTGATGTAAGAAGACATAAATGGATATCTGTAAGAAGACATGAATGGATATGATGTAAGAAGACATGAATGAATATGATGTCTAAATGGATATGATGTAAGAAGACTCTTGATATGATGTAAGAAGACTCTCTCTCTGATCTCTGAATCTATGATGTCTAAATCTGTCTGAATTGATATCTGTCTCTCTGTCTGATGTCTCTGAATCTCTGTGTAAGAAGACTGTCTGGATCTGATCTGTCTGGATCTGATCTGTCTGAATGGATCTGATCTAAGAAGACATCTGGATCTGATCTAGAAGACTCTTGATATGATGTAAGAAGATATCTCTCTGATCTCTCTCTGCTATGATGTCATAAATTTCCATGGAAGATATGAATTGATATGATGTAGGAAGACTTCTGGGTTTCGATGTCAGTCCTTTGATCTGATGTAAGAAGAAGTTCTTCTTCTCCAAGACATGAATGGACATGATGTAATAAGACATGAATTTCCCTTCTGTAAGAAGACATGAATGGATATGATGTGAAGACATGAATGGATTTCTTTCCTTGGATATGATGTCCATGAATCCATCTCCATTTAATTTGAATGAATCTGATGTGGCCAAAATGGATATGATGTACATTGGTTTTCAGAAGACATGAATGGATATGATGTAAGAAGACATGAATGAATTTCATGGGAAGGTTTTGGATTGGAGGAAAATTTTGACGGGATGTGGTATCGTTGGTTGGTACTCTGACGATGGTTGTTTGTGTAGTTATTTTAAAAGAACTGTTGGTGTATGGGAAAAAATGCAGACAGGTAAATTCCACATAAATCTCTTCCCTTGCCACAGTTCCATCTCTTGCTGGTTATGGACAAGCTAAACCAGGCCTGGCTGGCCATCGTCATTCTAGAGGTTAATGATCAAACCTCAATTTTACTTAGATGGAGACAGATTGATGTTAAAAAGGATCTCCATCCACCACCTCTACTGTGGCTAAATCTATCGGTGAGTACTCTCTCTCTTCTCTTCCCCCTCTCTAAGCTGTGAGTCGTGTGTTTAAATAACAAGATACAAGACAGTACAAAACCAAACTCTCAATATGGGTGAAAAGAGTCCGTGGGACTGCCTTTCGACTCAGACATCTCATTCTCCCTGTTCTTATTCTCCAACTTGTCTTTAGCGACCACGTCTCCCCCTTTTTGACAGGCAATAGCGTGATGTTCCAGTTTTCTTTCCTTAGAATATGTCCTATCCACCCAAATTTAATGTCTGGGGTGGCCAAAATGGATAGTTGATTTGACATTTTCTTTTATAATTGAATTTCATGATTTGATTTGATTGATTTGATTTAGTGGTTGGTATTGATTGTTTGATTTGATGTTGAAAAAAATGCTTGATTTGATTTGATTTCGTCATTCTAGAGGATGATCAAACCACTTGGATTTGATTTGATTTGACTTGATTTGATTTGAATGTGATTGTGTTTGAATAACAAGATTTGATTTGATTTGATCCGTTTGATTTGATTCGACTCGACATCTTGACTTTGACTTAAACCCGACAGGCAGCACCACGCCAGCGACGACGACTTGAATGAATAGTTGATTTGATTTGATTTGATTTGATTTGATTTGATTTGACTTGATTTGATTTGATTTGACTTGATTGATTTGATTTATTTGATTTGAATTGTTTGACGTGATTTGATTTGGATTGACTTGATTTAATTTGACGATTTCATTTGGTTGACTTGATTTGATTTGACAGCTTGATTTGACTGGATTGATTTGATTTGATTTGACTTGATTTGATTTGATTGATTTGATTGATTCTTTGATGACTTTGATTTGATTGATTTGATTTGATTTTTGATTTTTGATCTGATTTGATTTGATCTGATTTGATTTGATTTGACATGACTTGATTTGACTTGACTTGATTTGACTTGACTTGATTTTATTTGATTTGATTTTACCCACATCCACGATTAAGGTGATCTAGGGTACTATTATTTAAATTATTCCCGAGCTGCCTCGTAAACAGCCAATAGATCTTCAACGGTCACAGCATGTTGTGATATGCACACACATAGGACCTATTATTTTTATATCGTCCCTCTCTCATGGGACTAGATGTCGATCCACTACCCTTAACCAGGGTGGTTTTAGTTTACTCAAAGAAAAAAAAAGAAGAAAAAATTCTTCAAGCGCCGGACACAAACCCACGACTTTTTGCTTGAGAAGCCGACACCTTGCCTCTGGACCACCGAGTCCACTTGTGAAAGAACGAGCAACGTAAGGATGAGAATTTCAGTTTTGAGAATAAATTATACAATTATCTCTATCCCCCAGGTTTGATCTTTGGAGGAGTCATCATAGGCCTGGCTTTCCTGTTCAGTAAATTGGGTCAAACAGTGCTGCAGGTAGGTCATGTGGTCATGGTAACATAACCCACATTTCGACGGTGAAAGTCGCAAACCCTGTAAGTCCAATTTTTTGGATGTTTTGAGAAAATCAAAGTAAATGATGATTCGCTTTTTAATCTATTTTCACAACATACACGCTTTACCAAGTGTTAAAAACTAGAAGAGACAAAAATCAGAGAGAAAAGAAGTATGGCTGGACATTCATATTTATTTCAGAATGGAATTAGCCCTGGTGTAGCAGTGGCAGCAACTGTTACAGGATTGTTAATATTGACGTAATAATAATAATAATAATAATAATAATAATAATAATAATAATAATAATGATAATAATAATGATAATGATAATGATAATGATAATAATAATAATAATAATAATAATAATAACACTAACAATAATAATAATAATAATAATAATAATAATAATAATAATAATGATAAAAATAATAATAACAATAATAATAATAATAATAATAATAACAATAATAATAATAATAATAATAATAATAATAATAATAATAATAATAATAATAATAATAATAATAATAATAATAATAATATACTACTACTACTACTACTACTACTACTACTACTACTACTATTACTACTACTATTACTACTACTACTACTACTACTACTACTACTACTACTACTACTACTACTACTACTACTACTACTACTACTACTACTACTACTACTAATAATAATAATAATAATAATAATAATAATAATAATAATAATAATAATAATAAAAATTATGATAAAAATAACAATAATAACAATAATAATAATAATAATAATAATAATAATAATAATAATAATAATAATAATAATAATAATAATAATAATAATAATAATAATAATAATAATAATAATAATAATAATAATAATATGTACATTTCTGTTGCGCACTCATCCCTACAAGGGTAGGCTCTAGGCGCATCACATTATACAGGTATTACATAAAATTACATAATATGTTATAATTTACATACATCAAATTACAAAAACGACAATGAACACAAAAAGAAGAAAGTCGTTTAACAGTAAATGCTGTCATGAATTAATATTCCACAAACACACACACACACAAACGTACACACACACACACACACACGCAAACTTTTTCACACACAGGATGAATACAGCCTTAATAAAAGAATGCATATTTTCTTTTTAAAAGTCAGCTTTTATAAGCTAAGTTAAAAAATATGTCTTGATGTTTTTTCTAAAAATTGACAGTGACTTTGACTCTCTACGACTCTGTGGGAGGCCATTCCACACAAATGGGCCATAATAATATGCGAAAAACCGTGTACCAGCACTAGCTTTTACTTTTGGGAGTACTAGAGTAGAGGCATCAGCAGACGATCTTAATGTCCCACCAGGTTTTGTAAACATTCAAAAGACTTTGAAGATATCTAGGTGCTGTTCCATCAAAACATTTATAAACTAAAGTTGCAGCTTCGAATTTTATTTTCGACAGTTAACCAGTGAAGTTCAATCAGTAGAAAGGTAAAAGTTAAAAGAACATGACACATTATATATCATTCCTGTACGAGTGCAGACTCACCGATTTTGCAACAAGCCGTATCATGTCAAAGTCCCCCTTTACACTCTGGCGCGGGGGGGGTGGAGGGACACACAGTACAGCAGCTGCATTTCAAAGCCCTTCCTACTAACATTCTGACAAGGTCCTTCTCTGCCCATAGCTGGCTATCCATGCACACTTAAAGTCGACAGACGAATTTCAATACAGAGTGACGTAACTTTCGTATGAGTATTAGAACCAAAGATAATATTGGAACCAAAGATACTATTAGAACCAAAGATAATATTAGAACCAAAGATAATATTAGAACCAAAGATAATATTAGAACCAAAGATAATATTAGAACCAAAGATAATATTAGAACCTAAGATAATATTAGAACCTAAGATAATATTAGAACCAAAGATAATATTAGAACCAAAGATAATATTAGAACCAAAGATAATATTAGAACCAAAGATAATATTAGAACCAAAGATAATATTAGAACCAAAGATAATATTAGAACCAAAGATAATATTAGAACCAAAGATAATATTAGAACCAAAGATAATATTAGAACCAAAGATAATATTAGAACCTAAGATAATATTAGAACCAAAGATAATATTAGAACCAAAGATAATATTAGAACCAAAGATAATATTAGAAATAATATTAGAACCAAAGATAATATTAGAACCAAAGATACTATTAGAACCAAAGATACTATTAGAACCAAAGATAATATAAGAACCAAAGATAATATTAGAACCAAAGATAATATTGAAACCAAAGGTAATATTATAACTAATTTTAGCATCTTTGGTACGATGTCGTTAATGATGTGACAATGAATTTGGTGAGGAAGGGTTTTGAATCAGTGTCAAGTCAACGTGGTTTAAAACTCACAACACTGACAATTGTGTCACAAGAGAAAAAATGACACATTTCATGATGACGGTGATGGTGGTGGTGATGATGATGATGATGATGATGATGATGATGATGATGATAGTGCTGATGATGATGATGATGATGATGATGATGATGATGATGATGATGATGATGATGAAGAAGATGATGATGATGATGATGATAGAGATAATAATGAGGAAGACGGGGATTAGTATTTCTCATCAATTATCCCTTTCCTCCGTCTCCTTATCACACTACCCCCGCCCCACCCGCCAGTTCCTGTGACTAAGTTATTGTATTACCGAAACTGTCTAGTTTACCACTCCATATTATCGTGTGTATAATATCATCTCTGTTCATAAACATTTTCTCTCTGTTCACACATGACAGATCATGCTCTCCATATTTGGTATGGTAGGCGGACCCTTGCTTGGTTTATTCATGTGTGGCATCTTTTTCCCCTACATCGAATCCCAGGTGAGACTTTCAGTCACAATGTCAATTCAGGTTTAATTCTTATTTACAAACAAAGCAAAATTTGTTTTAATAAAAGTTATCATTTATTCTTTCGATGACATTTTCTATTTAAAATTGAAGGTTGGATGAAAAATGAGAAAACAAAACGCAGAAAATTGTAACCGAGAATACAGTTTACTCCAAATTAATATTGACACAAATTACATATTATCTAAATTCAATTTGTTACATGTAATGAGATCACATCAAACCAAATTGACATGTACGTCTCAACAAGGTCAATGCCATTGCGTGTCATGTAAGTCTCAACAAGGTCAATGCCATTGCGTGTCGTGTATGACTCAACAAGGTCAATGCCATTGCGTGTCATGTAAGTCTCAACAAGGTCAATGCCATTGCGTGTCATGTATGTCTCAACAAGGTCAATGCCATTGCGTGTCATGTGTGTCTCAACAAGGTCAATGCCATTGCGTGTTATGTATGTCTCAACAAGGTCAATGCCATTGCGTGTCATGTGTCTCAACAAGGTCAATGCCATTGCGTGTTATGTAAGTCTCAACAAGCTAAAACCAATGCGTCAGATAGATTTCAACATGATCAAACCAATGTCATTGAATGCGTTATGTAGATTTCAACATGATCAAACCAATGTCATTGAATGCGTTATGAAGATTTCAACATGATCAAACCAATGTCATTGAATGCGTTATGTAGATTTCAACATGATCAAACCGATGTCATTGAATGCGTTATGTAGATTTCAACATGATCAAACCGATGTCATTGAATGCGTTGTGTAGATTTCAACATGATCAAACCGATGTCATTGAATGCGTTATGTAGATTTCAACATGATCAAACAAATGTCATTGAATGCGTCATGTAGATTTCAAGAAGGTAAAACCATTGTGTCATGTAGATTTCAACATGATCAAACCAATGCCATTGAATGCGTTATGAAGATTTCAACAAGTTAAAACCAATTTGTCATGTAGATTTCAACAAGGTA
>JAXRKP010001117.1:35000-62500 GCA_037039925.1 Doris montereyensis | reverse complement strand
CGTCACATCGCGTCTGTTTAGTTTTCTATTTCTATGGTGGAGTTGTCACTGTCACCTTATTATTACCGTTCATCTTGTTTGCATCACTCCACTGCTGCCCCTTTCCTTGTGGTGTTTACGTTTTATAGATTAGCCACAATGAAAGAAAGAAAGAAAGAAAGAAAGAAAGAAAGAAAGAAAGAAAGAAAGTAAAAGGAATTATTTATATAACACCAATATCCACAAAGGGTGACCAATGGTCAATGGTCAATGGTCAATGGTCAATGGTCAATGGCGCTTCACATGTCAAGGAAGTATACAATGTAGCATCAATGTAATGTTGCAACATAGAATATGTGTACACATACATACACACACATACATACACACACATGCATACACACACATACACACACACACTCACACACACATACACACACACACACTCACACAAAAAGAGATGCACATACATAAATAAATAATAATAATAATAATAATAATAATAATAATAATAATAATAATAATAATAATAATAATAATAATAATAATAATAATAATAACAATAATAATGTAATCTAAAACGCAATTATTGTAGACAAACATTTCACTGATATTATGCTATTCTAAAAGGTTCAGTTTTTAAAATTTGGCTTTTGAAGGCCGAAAGATTGGAACTAGTTTTTGTTTCCAGAGAAAGAGAGTTCGAAATGTGGGGAGCCGACAATTGGAAATCGCGAACGGGAAGCGAGGATTTGAACATTATACTATAGTATTAAATCTACATGTATTGTCCTGTTCTTCTTCATTATAGCTGACCAACTCAATTATTGAGTATTGATGACAGCGCGCATATTTTTAATTAAACCAAAATTTTTTGAAATCCGATTTCGATTTTTAAAGTGATGTGTTTAATTGTGCTTTTAAATTCTTCAGAGTTGCTGCTGCTGCTACTACTACTACTACTACTACTACTACTACTACTACTACTACTACTACTACTACTACTACTACTACTACTACTACTACTACTACTACTACTACTACTACTACTACTACTACTACTACTACTACTACTACTACTACTACTACTGTTGAGTTTTATTTCTGTTGGCAATCCATTCCACAACGACCTTACTTACCGTAATCGTGTAAAATAAATGCAGGGTGAGAAAATAAATATTTGAAAAGAAATGGCTCCATGTGTGTACGTTGGGCAGCCTGATCTGGTTCTCCTTGTAACATGAAATTTACAATAGTATATTTTGTTGTTACACGGCATGACTCATTGTTCTGGTCTGCAGGCGCCAATGGACCGGAAGACCTAGAAGGTAACTTGGTGCATTCCATGGTGGACAGAGTCGGCTGCTACTGGACACTGGCCTGCCGGAAAGTCGTGCGGGGTGACCAGGTGAGAGAAGCAAATTTTAATTCAAAATGCATTACCAAAGATATAAAGCGAGTTGAAATACATCTCCAAGACGTTGAAATAGTCGAAGAATTTAAGTATCTTGGTGTTTTCATCAACAACTCTCTAACTTTCAATATTCATGTAGAAAATATCATTAAGAAAGCTTCACAGCGGTTGTACATTCTCAGAAAATTACGAGTCTTTGGTACAAGCAAAAGTACCATGAAACAAATATTTCAATCGTTATTGTTGAGTATCATAACTTTTGGCATTACTGTATGGTATGGAGGGTGTGGTGTAAGGCAGAAAAATAAGTTACAAAGATTGGTAAAAGAATCAGGAAATATAGTCAATGAGAAATTGCAAAGCGTGGAGCAGTGCTGTAAAAAAGCTGTAGAAAGAAAATCCCTTTCAATTATTGATGAAGTAAAACACCATCTGAACAGTGAATTTATGTTACTTCCATCCGGCAGAAGATATAGAGAATCTCGGTGTAGAACCAACCGACACAAAGCTGCATATAATATTTTTGCCTGTTCATTTCACCATCTACTATAATGTTGGCAACTACTAGAAATATTACGAATGCTAGTACTACTTTTGCGACTACTATGTTCACCACTATTATTATGATTAACTTTTGTTGTTGTCATTGCTAACTTTGTTTTTTTTTTTTTTTGTGTGTGTGTTGTTGTTGTTGTTTTTTTTTTTACCATCGTCATTATTATCACCCTTAGTTCGCTTTGTTATGTGGATTGTGAAGCGTAAAATGATTTATGTGAACCTAACATGAATTGCCTGAAAAGGACAATAAAGATGTATTATTAATATGTACTGGCAAGCTTTAATCAATAACACACCCGCCACTACCCCTTCAGCTGCCCATTTTACATGTTAAAAGTACAATGGATATCAGTAATGTATCAATAATGTATATCAGTAATGGATATCATTAATGTATATCAGTAATGTACATCAATAATGTATATCAGTAATGGATATCATTAATGTATATCAGTAATGTACATCAATAATGTATATCAGTAATGGATATCATTAATGTATATCAGTATCATTAATGTATATCAGTAATATATCATTAATGTATATCAGTAATGTACATCAATAATGTATATCAGTAATGGATATCATTAATGTATATCAGTAATCAATAATGTATATCATTAATCATTAATGTATATCAGTAATGGATATCAATAATGTATATCAGTAATGGATATATCAGTAATGTACATCAATAATGTATATGGAATGGATATCATTAATGTATATATATCATTAATGTATATCAGTAATGTACATCAATAATGTATATCAGTAATGGATATCATTAATGTATATCAGTAATGAATATCATTAATGTATATCAATAATGAATATCATTAATGTATATCAGTAATGGATATATTAATGTATATCAGTAATGTATATCAGTAATGTACATCAATAATGTATATGGATATCATTAATGTATATCAGATATCATTAATGTATATCAGTAATGGATATCATTAATGTATATCAGTAATGGATATCATTAATGTATATCAGTAATGTATCAATAATGTATATCAGTAATGGATCATTAATGTATATCAGTAATGGATATCATTAATGTATATCAGTAATGGATATCATTAATGTATATCAGTAATAATATCATTAATGTATATCAGTAATGGATATCATTAATGTATATCAGTAATGGATATCATTAATGTATATCAGTAATGGACATCATTAATGTTTATCAGAACATCAGTAATGTAAAAGAAAAAAAAGTAGAATTCGTTTAGGTAGAATTCGTTTACGACACTGATTTGATTTGATTTGATTTACCCACATCCACAAACAAGGTAATCTCGGTGTTTTTGGGTAGGATTTTTTTCTTTTTTTGTAAACAGCCAAGGGAACTTAAATGTGCAATAAGTGTTGTGATATGCACACGGGACCTCCTTTTTATCGTTTGTCTCCGTTGGGACTAGGTATCGATCCACCTACCTGTACCAGGGGGGGGGGGGGAGGGAGAATTTTACTCCCCCAAAAAAAAAATCAACCGTTGGCGGGTCTCGAACCCACTACCTTTGGGTTGAGAGACCGACATCTTACCTCTGGACTACCGAGTCCTCGGTTGAGGCACTACAGGTGGATGGAAAAATGAACCATTTTCTTTTTAACATTTCGTTCTCTAACAATTGGATTTTAATTTTAAAGAATTTCAGCAGCTCTTGAACGTAAATGAAGGTGTCAATGTAACGGGCAATACAAAGGGTGGGGCATTATTCAAGCTCGCTAGTACATCATCACCTATTCAGCTCCAACGTTTGGAAAAGTTTTCTCGAGCAAAATCTACAACCCCAAACCACCCCCCTCCCCACCTCTAGTCCAGGTAGGTGGATCAACTTTTAGTCCCATCGGAGACGGACGATCATAAGGAGGTCCCGTGTGCAGATCACAGCACTTTGTGCACGTTAAAGATCCCTCGGCTATTTGGGAGTAGATTTTGCTCGAAAAAAAAACCCCTCGAGAATATTTTTCAACCGTTAGCGGGGCTCGAACCCACTACCTCTTGGTTGGGAGGCCGATATATAATAATTGTTTTTTTGGTTTTGTGCTCTCTGTACGAGAAGTGGAGCAGTCTCCGTAGGCATTTGGTCTCGAAAGCCTTTTTTGTTGTTGTTGTCTTTCTCGCCAGCATTCAATTTCAATATCCAGGTCTCACTCTCACCAGTCACACTCTGATTGGCAAGATTGAGACCACCATTAACGACCTAAGTTTGAGTTTGAGTTTCCATCAGAAGCTGATGGTACTCTTCCACAACCAGGTCAATCTTTGCCGTCTGTAATTATTGCTCTTTTAAAAAAAAAAAAAAAGGTGGTGTTTCATTGACAATGACAAGGTCTTTCGTGTGAATCAGATCACAACTAACAGTTATAATTATGCTCACAAACAGGTACCGACGCAGAGTTTATGCGTTCGATTCTGTCCAATGCCGGATGGACCATTTCTTTGTATTCGTCTTATCTTTATTTGGACACGGTGTGGATGGTCCACATCAATGTCATGTCTTTAGTGGTCACTTTGTACCCGTTGTGGATGTTCCACATCCTTGTCATGTCTTTAGTGGTCACTTTGTGGATGTTCCACATCACTGTCATGTCTTTAGTGGTCACTTTGTGGATGTTCCACATCACTGTCATGTCTTTAGTGGTCACTTTGTGGATGTTCCACATCACTGTCATGTCTTTGGTGGTCACTTTGTGGATGTTCCACATCACTGTCATGTCTTTAGTGGTCACTTTGTGGATGTTCCACATCACTGTCATGTCTTTAGTGGTCACTTTGGTCACTTTGTAGACGTTCCACATCACTGTCATGTCTTTAGTGGTCACTTTGTACACGTTGTGGATGTTCCACATCATTGTCATGTCTTTAGTGGTCACTTTGGACACGTTGTGTATGTTCCACATCACTCTCATGTCTTTAGTGGTCACTTTGGACACGTTGTGTATGTTCCACATCACTGTCATGTCTTTAGTGGTCACTTTGTACACGTTGTGGATGTTCCACATCACTGTCATGTCTTTAGTGGTCACTTTGGACACGTTGTGTATGTTCCACATCGCTGTCATGTCTTTAGTGGTCACTTTGGACACGTTGTGTATGTTCTACATCACTGTCATGTCTTTAGTGGTCACTTTGGACACGTTGTGTATGTTCCACATCGCTGTCATGTCTTTAGTGGTCACTTTGTACACGTTGTGGATGTTCCACATCACTGTCATGTCTTTAGTGGTCACTTTGTGTATGTTCCACATCACTGTCATGTCTTTAGTGGTCACTTTGGTCACTTTGTAGACGTTCCACATCACTGTCATGTCTTTAGTGGTCACTTTGTACACGTTGTGGATGTTCCACATCACTGTCATGTCTTTAGTGGTCACTCTGTACACGTTGTAGACATTCCACATCGTTGTCAATGTCATGTCTTTAGTGGTCACTTTGGACACGGCTCCTTCCCCTCACTGTTTGGTTTGTCTTCACCTAGCGCAGGGTTATATACCCGCTCAGGGTTATATACCCGCTCAGGGTTATTTGCCCGCTCAGGGTTATTTGCCCGCTCAGGGTTATACCCGCTGACCAAAGACGACCAGCCTTTCTGTCACTCCTCTAATTGCCTTTCCCCCTATCAAACGTTTTTTTATTATTATTAGAGTAGGCCTACTTTTGATTTGATTTGATTTGATTTGATTTGACTTGATTTGATTTGATTTGATTTGACTTGATTTGATTTGATTTGACCTGATTTGATTTGATTTGATTTGATTTGACTTGATTTGATTTGATTTGATTTGATCTGATTTGATTTGATTTGATTCACCTACATCCACAAAACTAAGGTGATCGCGGATTTTTTTGTGGGTAGGAATTTTAATTTTGCCCGCACTGCTCTGTAAACAGTCAAGGGATCTTTACAGAACATAATAATATAGTGTTATGATTTGAACACGAGACCTCCTTTCTTATCGTCCGTTTCCGATGGGACTAGGTATCGATCCACTTACTGGAACCGGGGGGGATTTTGGGAGATTTTGCTCGAAAAAACTCGAGAAAACGTTTCAACCATTGACGGGGTCAAACCCACTATCTTTTGGTTGAGAGGCGGACACCTTGCCTCTGGACTACCGAGTCCCCCCCCCCTTAGTAGAGTACTCTGGTCTGCTTTGGTCTTTCAATAATTTCATGCCGAAATAAACGTTTATGAATTCTTTGGAGAGACTAATCCGAAAACTATTTTCGGATATTGCCAAGGAATCGATCGATTTGATCACCAAGTCTAGAGTACCGAGGTACATGACGTACATAAATTTATAAATGTTAACACATTGACTGCGGTATATTTATTTGAATAATTAATTAATATTTCATAAATATTTTGGAAAGATGTTTGACTTTTTTGTTGTTTGTTTCTTTAGTATTTAATAGTCCACCCAGACAGTTTTAATATTGGCCAGTTGCGAACCCTGAGATCACCGCCATGGTAGACAGGATTTATTTCAAACAAACAAACAAACAAACAGTCTATAATTACATCATGGTATTTTCTGTTCTCATCATAGGACGACCAAGCCGATGACGATCAACATGAAATGATGCCGTACAAATCCACTGGGGTCTACGTCACCGGAGATGGGCAAACGAATAAAGCTTACGTAGTAGCAGACGATGGACTGAACCAGCGCAATTTACACACTAAACCAAAGTCTGTGGCAAACGGCAGCAAAGGTGAAGGTCGTCCAGTGAACAAAGATACCAAAAGTCTCGAACAGTCACCGGACGACGGGGTGACTTGGATGTGACTGTGACGAACTCTGCACTCTGAGCCGTTATTAATTTGACCCTGGACTCAATGCTTGCGCTTATAATATAACACAATACAATATATAGCTGTTTTGATCGATGACGTTTTGAGAGACAGTGTCACTGAGTGTGCGAAGTGCGAATGTGAGTCACGGAATTACGTGTATATAAAACCTATATTATAATAATATTAATTCTCCTATTATACATTATAATATGTGATATATAAAATATAACATGAAAGTTTGTGCATTAACTCACCTCACTCACACAACACTGTTTTGGGAGATTGACACACGTATTTAAAAATAAATAAAAATGATTCGCTCCATTGCCAAACACAATTTGAAGTTACAACTTTTCATCCTTTTTCCGTCTTATTTTAACATTGTTCCTACTGAAAATGCCATATGTATTGTTATTCAAGTTATTGTTATTGTAAATGTCACAACCACCATCGCCATTACCACCACTACTGTACTACCACTAGGCTACTACTACTACTACTACCACTAGGCTACTACTACTACTAGTAAAGGTAATGACATAAGATAATATGAAAGCTTTCATATTATTATCTTATGTCATTCCCTCCACTTCCGACATGCTCTTTGCCTTACTATTTGCCTTCTAGTTTTTACTACTAGTATTACTTCTACTACTACATATTACTACTAGTATTACTTCTACTACTACATATTACTACTAGTATTACTTCTACTACTACATATTACTACTAGTATTACTTCTACTACTACATATTACTACTAGTACTACTACATCTTACTACTAGTATTACTTCTACTACTACATACTACTACTAGTATTACTTCTACTACTACTACATACTACTACTACTAGTATTACTTCTACTACTACATACTACTACTAGTATTACTTCTACTACTACATACTACTACTAGTATTACTTCTACTACTACATACTACTACTAGTATTACTTCTACTACTACATACTACTACTAGTATTACTTCTACTACTACATACTACTACTAGTATTACTTCTACTACTACATATTACTACTAGTATTACTTCTACTACTACATACTACTACTAGTATTACTTCTACTACTACATACTACTACTAGTATTACTTCTACTACTACATACTACTAGTATTACTTCTACTACTACATATTACTACTAGTATTACTTCTACTACTCCATATTACTAATAGTATTACTTCTACTACTACTACATATTACTACTAGTATTACTTCTACTACTACATATTACTACTAGTATTACTTCTACTACTACATATTACTACTAGTATTACTTCTACTACTACATATTACTACTAGTATTACTTCTACTACTACTAGTGTTACTTCTACTACTACTACTAGTATTACTTCTACTACTACATATTACTACAGGTATTACTTCTACTACTACATATTACTACAGGTATTACTTCTACTACTACTAGTGTTACTTCTACTACTACTACTAGTATTACTTCTACTACTACATATTACTACAGGTATTACTTCTACTACTACTATTACTTCTACTACTACTAGTGTTACTTCTACTACTACTAGTATTACTTATGCTACTACTAGTATTACTTCTACTACTACTAGTATTACTTCTACTACTACTGCTAGTATTACTACTACTACAATAATATTACTACGACATTTCTACTACTACTACTACTAGTATTACTTCTGCTACTACTTTTAATATTACTACTTCTACTAATATTACTTCTACTACTACTTCTAGTATTACTACTACTACTACAATAATATTACTACTGCTTCTACTACTACTACTAGTACTACTAGTATTACCACTACTACCAGAGTAAAATTACTACTACTATTACTGCTACTATTATTACATGTACCACTTCTACTACTACTGGTATTACGTCAACTACTACTATTACTACCACAGTGATATTACTACTACTACTACTACAGTAATACTACTACATTGTAGTACCACTGCTACTACTACTACTACTACTACTACATCATGTACTACAATCATGAGCAATGTTAAAACCAACTATTCAATGAGAAAAACCTTTTCACACTTTCACTTTCACCGTTTTCTCTCTTTACTGGCGGTTTTCACATTAAATTTTTGTTGGACAATTTTCACATTACATTGTGCGTACGTCTGGTGCGGTGGCAATGGTGTGTGCCAGCCAGTCAGTGTGCGTGTGTGTTTGCTCTGGGTTTTTTCCCTCCTTATAAAATATTGCAACATACATGTACATACTGGTCTATGCTAGTGCTAGTACTAAGTACAAGTATTTCTATTGCTAGTTGCTAGCCATTGAATTGCTGGCTTGTGGCGACATGGGTTGTGGTCACATAGTGGGGTCATGGCAGTGCGATTTCCTCGCGGTATCATCCTCTGACTCTGACTCTGAAACACGTCAATGTCTGTTCGTCAGATTGGGATTTACCCCCTCCGTCATAGTCATATCATTGGTCCTATTACTATTATGCATGGTGATCAAAGTCTTTTTTTTATTTGTTTGTTTGTTTGTTTGTTTAATTGAAATTTATCCCATCCACCGCTGTGTTGATCTAAGGGTAAATTAAAAAGGAAACAGTTGAGTAAATATAAGATTAAAGAGAAGTGAAAGAGGAAACACTTACAACACTAACACTAACAGGAAAGATGTATCAAGTAGGACCCACCAGCCGTGCCCGCGAACTGCCCGTTGGTGATCAAAGACCAGCGAAGAATTTAGGAGAAAACAAAGCGAAGATGAAAGGCAAGTGAAAGAGGGAAAGGAAAAAATAGTACATTGTAATCATTAATAGGACCTACCATTATCGCCCACGTAAGAACTAAAATTAGAATCTTCAATTTCAAACGTAAGCAAAATCCATCCTCGTGTGCGCCTCGGAGACGTCCAGAGCCACCACAGCCAGACTACACAAACTCCAGTTCTTTACAAACGAACAGTTGTTGGGCTTTGGCCTGAACAAGACACCGTCAGTTGTTGTTGGCCTGACACAAGACACCGTCAGCAATGCATTGTTGGGCGTACGTTGGCCTGACACACCATCAACAATGCATTGTTGGGCACCGTCAAGACACTGTCAGCAATGCATTGTTGGGCGTACGTTGGCCTGACACAAGACACAATGCATTGTCACACAAGACAATGCATTGTTGGGCGTACAATGTTGGCCTGACACAAGACACCATCAGCAATGCATTGTTGGGCGTACGTTGGCCTGACATTGTTGGGCAACACAAGACACCGTCAGCAATGCATTGTTGGGCGTACGTTGTTGCCTGACACAAGACACTGTCAGCAATGCATTGTTGGGCGTACACAAGACACCGTCAGCAATGCATTGTTGGGCGTACGTTGGCCTGACACAAGACACCGTCAGCAATGCATTGTTGGGCGTTGGCCTGACACAAGACACTGTCAGCAATGCATTGTTGGGCGTACCTGACACAAGACACCAGTGCATTGTTGGGCGTACACACAAGACACTGTCAGCAATGCATTGTGGGCCTACGTTGGCCTGACACAAGACACACAGCAATGCATTGTTGGGCAATTGGCACACAAGACACTTCAGCAATGCATTGTTGTGGGCGTACGTTGGCCTGACACAAGACACTGTCAGCAATGCATTGTGGGCGTACGTTGGCCTGACACAAGACACTGTCAGCAATGCATTGTGGGCGTACGTTGACCTGACACAAGACACTGTCAGCAATGCATTGTTGGCGGCGTTGGCCTGACACAAGACACTGACAATGCATTGACACGTTGGCCTGACACAAGACACCGCCAGCAATGCATTGTGGGCGTACCTGACACAAGACACCCTCAACAATGCATTGTTGGCACAAGACACAAGACGTCAGCAATGCATTGTTGGGCGTGTTGGCCTGACACAAGACACCGCAACAATGCATTGTTGGGCGTACGTTGGCCTGACACAAGACACTGTCAGCAATGCATTGTTGGGCGTACGTTGGCCTGACACAAGACACTGTCAGCAATGCATTGTTGGGCGTACGTTGGCCTGACACAAGACACTGTCAGCAATGCATTGTGGGCGTACGTTGGCCTGACACAAGACACTGTCAGCAATGCATTGTGGGCGTACGTTGGCCTGACACAAGACACTGTCAGCAATGCATTGTGGGCGTACGTTGGCCTGACACAAGACACTGTCAGCAATGCATTGTTGGGCACCGTCAACAATGCATTGTGGGCGTTTGGCCTGACACAAGACACCGTCAGCAATGCATTGTGGGCGACGTTGGCCTGACACAAGACACTGCATTGTGGGCGTCAGCAATGCATTGTGCATTGTGGGCGTACACAAGACACCGTCAGCAATGCATTGTGGGCGTACTTGGCCTGACACAAGACTGTCAGCAATGCATTGTCAGCAACAAGACACCGTCAGCAATTTGTTGGGCGTACGTTGGCCTGACACAAGACACTGTCAGCAATGCATTGTGGGCGTGCGTTGGCCTGACACAAGACACTGTCAGCAATGCATTGTGGGCGTACGTTGGCCTGACACAAGACACAGTAATGCATTGTGGGCCGTTGGCCTGACACAAGACACTGTCAGCAATGCATTGTTGGGCGTACGTTGGCCTGACACAAGACACTGTCAGCAATGCATTGTACGTTGGCCTGACACAAGACACTGTCAGCAATGCATTGTGGGCGTACGTTGGCCTGACACAAGACACTGTCAGCAATGCATTGTGGGCGTACGTTGGCCTGACACAAGACACTGTCAGCAATGCATTGTTGGGCGTACGTTGGCCTGACACAAGACACCGTCAGCAATGCATTGTTGGGCGTACGTTGGCCTGACACAAGACACTGTCAGCAATGCATTGTGGGCGACGTTGGCCTGACACAAGACACCGTCAACAATGCATTGTGGGCATTGACACAAGACACTGTCAACAATGCATTGTGGGCGTACGTTGGCCTGACACAAGACACTGTCAGCAATGCATTGTTGGCGACGCGTTGGCCTGACACAAGACACTGTCAGCAATGCATTGTGGGCGTACGTTGGCCTGACACAAGACACTGTCAACAATGCATTGTGGGCGTACGTTGGCCTGACACAAGACACTGTCAACAATGCATTGTGGGCGTACGTTGGCCTGACACAAGACACTGTCAGCAATGCATTGTGGGCGTACGTTGGCCTGACACAAGACACTGTCAACAATGCATTGTTGGGCGACACGTTGGCTGACACAAGACACCGTCAGCAATGCATTGTGGGCGTACGTTGGCCTGACACAAGACACTGTCAACAATGCATTGTGGGCGTACGTTGGCCTGACACAAGACACTGTCAGCAATGCATTGTGGGCGTACGTTGGCCTGACACAAGACACTGTCAGCAATGTTGGCAATGCATTGACAATGCATTGTACGTTGGCCTGACACAAGACACTGTCAAGACAATGCATTGTGGACACTGTCAGCAATGCATTGTGGGCGACGTTGGCCTGACACAAGACACTGTCAGCAATGCATTGTGGGCGTACGTTGGCCTGACACAAGACACTGTCAACAATGCATTGTGGGCGTACGTTGGCCTGACACAAGACACTGTCAGCAATGCATTGTGGGCGTACGTTGGCCTGACACAAGACACCGTCAGCAATGCATTGTTGGGCACTGACACAAGACACTGTCAGCAATGCATTGTGGGCGTACGTTGGCCTGACACAAGACACTGTCAGCAATGCATTGTGGGCGTACGTTGGCCTGACACAAGACACTGTCAGCAATGCATTGTTGGGCGTACATTGGCCTGACACAAGACACTGTCAGCAATGCATTGTGGGCGTACGTTGGCCTGACACAAGACACCGTCAAATGCATTGTTGGCGTACGTTGGCCTGACACAAGACACTGTCAGCAATGTTGGCCTGACACACAAGACACTGTCAGCAATGCATTGTTGGGACACAAGACACTGTCAGCAATGCATTGGCCTGACACAAGACACTGTCAGCAATGCATTGTGGGCGTACGTTGGCCTGACACAAGACACTGTCAGCAATGCATTGTTGGCCTGACACAGCAATGCATTGTGGGCGTACGTTGGCCTGACACAAGACACTGTCAATGCATTGTTGGGCGTACGTTGGCCTGACACAAGACACTGTCAGCAATGCATTGTGGGCGTACGTTGGCCTGACACAAGACACTGAAATGCATCCCCAAGACACTGTCAGCAATGCACCCGTACATTGGCCTGACCCCTTCCCCCATTGTGGGCCACGTTGGCCTGACAAAACATAACTAAATAAAGAGATACAAATTTGACACCAACACAATGCATTGAGTGCCCCAGATTTGGCTTTTCACAAGTCCTGGTAGCATGGCCTGAGTGTCTTTGTGTCTGTGTGTACAATCATTGTGACGAATTTTTGTATATTAATGTCAGCACTAGAGACACAAGACAGAGAGAGACACAGAGACACCTCCCCCTTCCCCCCCGAGAGATGAGACACCAACACCGAGATTTGAGAGAGAGAGAGAGAGAGAGAGAGAGAGAGAGAGAGAGAGAGAGAGAGAGAGAGAGAGAGAGAGAGAGAGAGAGAGAGAGAGAGAGAGGAGAGAGAGAGAGAGAGGAGAGGGAGGGAGAGAGAGAGGGAGAGAGAGAGAGCGAGAGAGAGAGAGAGAGAGAGAGAGAGAGAGAGAGAGAGAGAGAGAGAGAGAGAGAGAGAGAGAGAGAGAGAGAGAGAGAGAGAGAGAGAGAGAGAGAGAGAGAGAGAGAGAGAGAGAGAGAGAGAGAGAGAGAGAGAGAGAGAGAGAGAGAGAGAGAGAGAGAGAGAGAGACTGTATTCTGCACTACTCTACATTATGCCTGTATCAGACAACCCCATATAAATGGAATGTGAAAAACAGGGAAGAATAAGACAATGTAACCAATCAGCTGAGACTTGTACAACAAAACAACAAAATGCCATACATGTAATATGTAGTATTATTATTTAAAATAATAAAACACCAACAATGATAGGAATAATAATTCTATAATAATCATAATAATAATAATAATAATAATTTAAAAATAACAATACATGGCATATATTTTTTACCTTCCATATACATTTTTCAAAGTGCTGTACACAAAATGTCTAAGTCTAATTTGCAGTATATAACTGTATACAAAATCACCAAAAATATGTGAATCTCAAATACAGTGTATAACAGTAACAGGGTACTGGTACAACAGTAAAAAAAAAAAGAAGAAGTGTTATGGAATATATTATATAATTATGGAACCAGTAGCATGGGGAGGACATATATGTAAAATCATGGACAAAATGTTCATGAATGACATATATAAAATCATGGACAAATGTTCATTTTAAGAATGTTCATAATGTCATATATATATATATATATATAAAATCATGGAAAAATGTTCATATATTAAGAATGTTCATATAATATATAAAAATCATGTATACAAAATGTTCATTCATAAGAATGTTCATAATGTATATAACTGTATACAAAATCATGGACAAAAATGTGAATTTTATGTAGAATGTATAATGTATAACATATATATATATATATATAATATATATAAAATCATGGAAAGAAGAATTTTAAGAATAATATATATATATAATTATAACCATATAGCATGTAAAATCATGGACAAAATGTTCATTTTAAGAATGTTCATAATGTCATATATATATATATATATATATATGTAAAATCATGGACAAAATGTTCATTTTAAGAATGTTCATAATGTCATATATATATATATATATATATATATATATATATATATATATATATATATATATATATATATATATATATATATATAAAATCATTGACAAAATGTTCATTTTAAGAATGTTCATAATGTCATATATATATATATATATATATATATAAAATCATGGACAAAATGTTCATTTTAAGAATGTTCATAATGTCATATATATATATATATATATATAAATAAAATCATTGACAAAATGTTCATTTTAAGAATGTTCATAATGTCACAATATATATATCATTTTTTTAAGAATGTTCATAATGTCATATATATATATATATATATATATATATATATATATATATAAAAATCATTGACAAAATGTTCATTTTAAGAATGTTCATAATGTCATATATAATATATATATATAAAATCATGGACAAAATGTTCATTTTAAGAATGTTCATAATGTCATATATAATATATATATATAAAATCATGGACAAAATGTTCATTTTAAGAATGTTCATAATGTCATATATAATATATATATATAAAATCATTGACAAAATGTTCATTTTAAGAATGTTCATAATGTCATATATATATATATATATATATAATAAAATCATGGACAAAATGTTCATTTTAAGAATGTTCATAATGTCATATATATATATATATATAAAATCATTGACAAAATGTTCATATATATATATATAAATTGATCATTGATAAAATGTTCATTTTATAGAATGTTCATAATGTCATATATATAAAATCATGGACAAAATGTTCATTTTAAGAATGTTCAAAATATAATATATATATATTCATTGACAAAATGTTCATTTTAAGAATGTTCATAATGTCATATATAATATATATATATAAAATCATTGACAAAATATTCATTTAAGAATGTTCATAATATCATATAGATATATATATATATATATATATATATATATAAGCTCTTAAAAAGAAGAACAATTTTTAAAGAAATCAAAGTTTTCTTTTGTGTCTGATCTCCGGAAGAAGCAAATTCCAAACAGTTGTACCTCATTACCGGGTATGCTTCAAAAAGGCTATTGCCGCCACAAGTTAATAAAACAAAATTTGTTTTCAAGGGACAAAGAGAAATTTGTCAAAGGAAGATCTCAGTACGTGTACGACAAGTTACGCTTTTCGTGATTAAGATTGCATAGGATTAAGATTGATGAGGGCGCTAAACCATTTGGGGCATTCACAAACAGTAGAAGTAGAAGCAATCCTGTAGTCTATTCTCTCCTCTACAGGCAGCCACTGTGGTGATGTTAACATAAAAAAAGTGGTCATATGTTTTTTCTGGCTGTTTTTTCTGTATACAACTATTTTTGCACCAAAAGACGTTCTACTGCATCATCACAAAAATCTATTAAAAAAACCCCATAAAACTAAGGCGGTAACTAACTGCTTAGCCGCACCGACGGTTACATGTTTTTCAATAAGACATCCCTGAAAAACAGACCCTGACCCCGCAAACTAATTCTATTTTATTTCCAACATGCACAAACTAATTCTAACATGCACAAACTAATTCTAACATGCACGAACTAATTCTAGCGCACATGAACTAATTCTAACGCACATGAACTAATTCTAACGTGTACATGAACTAATTCTAATGTGCATGAACTAATTCTAACGCACATGAACTAATTCTAACGTGTGCAGACTAATTCTAACGTGTCTGAACTAATTTTAATGTGCTAATTCTAACAAACTAATTCTAACAAGCACAAACTAATTCTAACCTGCACGAACTAATTCTAACTTGCACAAACTAATTCTAACATGCACAAACTAATTCTAACGTGCACAAACTAATTCTAACATGCACAAACTAATTCTAATGTGCACAAACTAATTCGTACGTGTACAAACTAATTCTAACGTGCACAAACTAATTCTAACATGTACAAACTAATTCTAACATGTACAAACTAATTCTAACATGCACAAACTAATTCTAACATGCACAAACTAATTCTAATGTGCACAAACAATTCTAATTAATTCTAACGTGCACAAACTAATTCTAACGTGCACAAACTAATTCTAATGGCACAAACTAATTCTAACATGCACGAACTAATTCTAACGTGCACGAATTAATTCTAACTTGCACGAATTAATTCTAACTTGCACGAATTAATTCTAACTTGCACGAAGGCACATAATATTCCAGAAATCATTGATGATAATTAAACTTGCATCGACCCCTTTAAAAGTAAATAATAAGAAGTCCACCAATTGCTGACCTTTCTGACAAAATGCTACCGACTGGTGGTCACGCGAAGTCAGAATGCCGGCTCTGGACTTTCACCTCAATCTCTCCGAGTTTCTCTCGTCAAACTGTCAAACTTAGAGTTTATCTCTATTTTCTTTTAAATACCCGGTACAGTACTTTTCAAGGAAGAAATACGGAATTACGTGACTTAAAAGCTAAAAGAACCATACTAAATACGCTTTCTTTTAACGTACTGGTGGGCAGCTATGCAATACAGACATAAAAACGTTAACATTTTCTTTCGAATTCAACCTGAGATACCAAAAGAGAATAAGACTACAGCTTAACCCGAGGCCTTCAGTCAATAAGGCTAACTGGCAAATTTCCATTGATGCCAAAGTGGAATTAAGAACACTAAATACCAGACAACCACTTTTTTGATTACACACAGTTACGCCCCTTCCACCTTTAACTCTATTTCAAAAACAAAAGTTCTGCTTTATCTGCCATTAGGAACACAAATCTTACACACAGGTTTCGAACCAATTTTATCACTGGAACTTACCCTGTCCACCAAGGTCATCAAGAGGACGCAGTAAAAAGAAAGACACGTATAAACAGAGTGAAAGGAAAGTGGTGTGACCTACCTGCAGCTCCTGTCAACTGCCTACATTGTGAAATACAAAACAGATTGTTAACATTGAAAATAAAACTATTGTAAAGGCATTAAGCTTTATCTTGAAACACTTTTCTTTTTCCAGGAATATCAAACATTTGTAATTTTGCAAAAGTACATGTACTGATACAGACACGTCTCACATTGCAAGTATGCTTAATATACAGAACCACTTCAGAAAAGATGTGGGTAAAATACTATGCGTAAAAAGCTTCGCAAATCATTCTTATATGGTGGATGAATATCATCTGAAAACATTTAAAACTCGTCAGAAATTCACTTTGAATGGGGGTATAATTTCAGGTACGGTTAAAAAATCAAAATTTTCCTTTTTTGGAACAGATTACCTTGAAGGCCATGATTCAAGTATTAACTTTCTAAAAAATAAAATAGAGAAAAACAACTCGTGTATTCAAACTTTATCTGATTTAAAAATTTTGAGCTATCAGGATATATACAAGATTCTAAAATCTATCATTTTCAAAGACAAATATCACAATTTGAGCAGCAGCTTAAAACATCTTAAAAATAGACAAAATCGACGATGATCAAAATGATGATTCTGGTTAGACTATCATTCCAAAACTTTGCAAGCAATACTCCTCATTTTTCGCTTGAGCAGTCTTTTTTAAAACAAAAAAAGGAATCTCAAATCATACGGTTTCCGCAAAAGATGTGTAAACGTTCCTTTATCAGTTGGTTGAAGCCTGGGAGAAGGAAAGAGAAGATGTAGTATGTAACTATAGAAGGAACTTTACTTCCACTTAACTTTATGCTGTGATGTTAAAGGTCAATTCACCACCATGAAAGACACATCAAATAATGAAAAGAAAGAAAGAAAGAGGTAGGACATACCAGTATCCACTGCCAACCAATCACAGAGAGAATTCAGAGCAAACGGCAAGATGAAAGACAGGTGAAAGGTTGAAAGGGAAGAAATAGGACCTACCAGTACCACCTGCCAACCACATCATACAGCTAAGAAAGAAACTTGTGTCCCCTGTGACTTTAACCCATTGCTGTCCGCCGTGCTTCTCTGCGCCCGCTAAAATCCTTTCCGATTTACTTAAATGTGGCCTGCCCGACAACGAAAGTACTAGTGTATTGGAGCTCATATTCTGTCAAAACTACAAATGATATGTTACTTCTGGTGCTTGCAGGAAGTGGACAGTACATTAAAACAAAAGTATCTGTTTCTCAAACTGTTAATTTGAATAAAACAGATAAAATTTCTTGACAAGTACATGTGTCTATCCCAAGGAACACAGCGTCGGACTCGGCTTTGCTAGAAATCGAACTCGGGACCTCATGATCCCCAGTCCGGCAGCCTAACCGCTCGGCCACCGACACCACCCACTCTATGTAATGACCAACTATAATCCTGCCTTTGAGAGGGGCTAAACCAGCTTTGACATTGACAGAACACCCCCTCCCCTTCAACACCAAATGTAACAATGGATGGGATCCCCGGTCACCAAAGAATACGTAGGCCGCAGGTATCCATAACTGACCCCGAGCCAACTGAGGAACGTAAGCGATGATGGGTTGCCGCTTCAAGGGCTCTTTCGAGCGCAAATGTGTCATGCCCAATTGTGGAGAAGAAGGAGAAGAAGAAGAAGAAGAAGACGAGAAGACGAAGAAGAAGAAGAAGAAGAAGAAGAAGAAGAAAAAAGAAGAAGAAGAAGAAGAAGAAGAAGAAGAAGAAAGAAGAAGAAGAAGAAGAAGAAGAAGAAGAAGAAGAAGAAGAAGAAGAAGAAAAGAAGAAGAAGAAGAAGAAGAAGAAGAAAGAAGAAGAAGAAGAAGAAGAAAGAAGAAGAAGAAGAAGAAGAAGAAGAAGAAGAAGAAGAAGAAGAAGAAGAAGAAGAAGAAGAAGAAGAAGAAGAAGAAGAAGAAGAAGAAGAAGAAGAAGAAGAAGAAGAAGAAGAAGAGGAACTCACCAGTTCTGTGTACTGTAATCCGTCTGAGCACCGTCAAATATGTGGAACGTGTAGGCGTGTCTGGAGCGACTCGACGTGTTGGGTTCACTTTTATGGACCACTTCTCCATCAATCAACAGAAGAGAACCTACCGGAGGACAACAAACGTTCTGTTATTAAAAGCTTCCTACAAATTTCTTCTTCTCCAAGCAACATAGCTGCCAACTTTTTCAAACCCGCAAGAAAGACTCTTACCCAGCAAACTAATTCTATCTTGAACGACAGCCCATAATATTTCAGAAAACATTGATGTCAAGATTAACGGAATTAACCGCCTAGAGTGAAAATGTTCCCGTTTTTCCTATCAATTTGAATTATGTATAAGTGTAATAGACATGGTGTGCTGAGTTGAAAAGTGTCAGGTTTTTTTAACGCTTCCGGTTGCCATGGAAACGGTGGCCATCTTGGATTTTGCCCCAAAATTTTACCAAGTTCAATATCGATAAGCTTTTACATTTTTCGACAAAGTTCTTTCAAATTTGGCACACACCTTATTTGATACCATATCTAAATTTTTGTCGGATCGGATTTTTGTTTCATTTGTAATTTTTGTTTTTATGAATTTTTAAAATAGCGTATGAGAACAACCCAAAAAGATACAAAAATCTTGTACAAAAAATTCAATTTTTTCAAACATATCGAAAAAAACATCTGATCATTTTTTGTTTTCCCCACTCATCATTCATACCAAATGTCATGAAGATATGTTGAGAAATAAAAAAAGTAGATATGAAAAAATGAACAATAAACGATATTCTGAAAAAATCATATTTTCTCTTATTTTCTGTTATTTCAATACATTTTTTCTCCCATAAACCTAAGAAAAGAGCGGGGTAATACTTTGAAACGTCACAAAACCTTGAGAGGCTCTCATCTACTTCTAAACAACACTGTTTCAAGTGCACCAGCACCTTTTTACTCATTTAAACATGGTGCCTTTTCATAAAAGGTGCGCGGAATATGTCCGGTATTTTCAGTAAGTTTGGGTTTCATACACATATCAATAAGTTTGGGTTTAAAATACATATCAATAAGTTTGGGTTTCATACACATATCAATAAGTTTGGGTTTCATACACATATCAGTAAGTTTGGGTTTCATACACATATCAGTAAGTTTGGATTTCATACACATATCAGTAAGTTTGGATTTCATACACATATCAGTAAGTTTGGATTTCATACACATATCAGTAAGTTTAGGTTTCACACACATATCAGAAAGTTTGGATTTTAGATATATGTATAAAATATCAGATATATACATGTATATATATATATATATATATATATATATATATATCAGTCAATAAGATTGGGTTTTATATATAATATATTATATCATTAATTTTATATGCATGCCATTAAGTTTGGATCTTAAACACATGTCAGTAAATTTGGACCTTCAAAATCAAAAGCAGAGAAATCATAGGTTCGTTTACCTGCTTTCATTTCAGCTGCGACAAACTGTGAGTCATCAAACTTTGCCTCATCACCTGTGAAAATCAGAGCTGGTTTGTCGGGGCCATCCTCTGGGTTTCGGATCATGTACCTGTTGTTGCGTACACCCTCTGATGAACACAAGAAAAAAAAAGAACAAAAAGAAAGACTTTTTATTTCATTTGATTTTACCCACATCCACAACTAAGATGATCTTGGTGCATTTTAAAAAAATAGGATTCGAAATTTTGTCCTGAATGCCCTGTAAATAGCCAAGGGCTCTTTAACGTCCACAGAGAATTGTGATCTCCCCTTTATCATCGGCCTCCGATGGGATTAGGTGTTAATCCATCTTTCTGGACCCGGGAAAATTTTTCCAACTGCCGGGCGTGAACCCCCGACCTTTTGGTTGAAAGGTGAGTAAGGAAAACAATTACATGACTTCATCAGAAATCTTAAGGAAAAAAACAATATAAATATAATTCAACTATACAATCCTTACACTGGTTTTCATGACATGTTTTTCTATAAAATTGAAAAAAAATAAAAAAATTACTAACCCCATATGGCCCATAGAGCCAGGGCATATCCTGATTTCTATAGCATGAAGCAGAACAGGTGATAATAATCACCTCCTGCGACATGACGCTAGTTTGTCGCAGGTTTTTACCCCCAAGCTAGTGTTTGTACCCATTTGCACCTGAGTTGAGTGGATAAACTACTTGTTACATGTCTTTCCCATGGAACACAACATCAGACCTAGCTTTGCTAGGATTCGAACCTGGAATCTCATCATCCTGAGTCTTGCAGCCTAACCACTCGGCCACTGACGTCATGTTTTTCTAAAGTTCAATTAGTGGCAATAAAATAAAATAGGAAAGAAATTCTTTGTGCATCAATATATTGATTTTAGACTGCTGGAACGCCAGAGTTTGTTGTTACTGTCCTGTAGTATTGTATGTCCTGCAAATTATGATCGACGAACATGTCAGTAAAACTGTCCCACATCCAGTTTTGACATTCAGATTTTGACATTATTACTATCTACATCATTATTATTATTATTGATCTCACCAATGTCTAATTTCATCAAAGATTAAAGTAAAAGTAAAAAACCATTAATAAAATCCATTCATTTTCAAACAAGAAAAACAAGACATTCTTACAATGTAAAAAATATGAGTTTTACTCATTCCTGAAAACACATACACATGCCCAATTCCCATAGCAAATAAAATCATAAAAGTTTTTTTTTTGCAGCTAGAGGACATCATAGGTTCAGTTTTATGGGATGAGGGGAAGATGAAGGTGAAGGTTAAGGAGAAGGTGAAGGTTAAGGAGAAGGTGAAGGTGAAGGTGAAGGTGAAAGTAAAAGTAAAGGCAAAAGTGAAAGTAACAGTGAAGGTGAAGGCAAAAGTGAAGACAAAGGTAATGGCAAAAATGAAGGGAAAAAGTGAACATAAAGTTGAAAGTAAAGCTAAAGGTGATAGATAGTAAAGGTGAAGGTGACAGTAAAGGTGAAGGTGGGTGTGAAGGCAGAGTAACAAACCTTTGTGGGATCCTGGGATGAACCACAGGCAGCTGTTGTCCTTCATGGCATCTTCTAGAGGAATCCATAAGCCAACCAACCGTTTTGGATTGGTGTTGAGGAAGGTAGAGTCCTGATGGGGTACCACTGAAAAGCAAAAGAAAGACCCATTGTAATTACTCTGTTCACCACATGTGGTGATCTCAAAGTGAATTGAGAAAGAGTGTGCGGCGAGATGGAAAGAAAGACACGGGGCACCACTGAAGGAAGAAAGATGATCAGCATTCCACATGCTTTGTTTGTCTGTCTCATTGCAATTCACTCCCATCTACCATGTGTGATGATCTCAGGGTAAAGAGGAAACAGTAAGATTTAACCATTTTTGTGTTTACATTAAATGACAGCCATCTTGCTCTGTATGGTACGTTCAACTTCCTCTCTGCTGTGGCAACTCGGTTTGTTTACATTTTTCGGACTTCCTGCCAGCTGATCTTCACAAAAGAACGCGGATCAGTCTGCACTTTCGCGCCACTACCTTCAGTTTGTTACGTGTATTCTATTCTAAATTTAGAACAATGGTATCATTTAGAGCTAACAATTTAGACCAATCAGAGCTAACAAAAAAAGAGATGTGTCACTTGCCGGTTTCTGCCGGCTTGAACATTATGGGCCTGTATTGGCAGGTGTCGGTTTCTGTCCTTTTCAACTTTTTAGCGGGGGTTTTACGCGTGTCTTTATTTGTTGGTTTAAACGCTAAAAATTTAATCTCCTGCTTTGGCTCCTTTGAACAAGACTGTTTTTGTATTGTGCTGCATTGCGTCAGACCTCCCCTCAGTAGAACCAGCACTTCACACAACGCAGCACGACACTAGAACAGTCTTGTTCAAAGGAGTCAAAGCAAGAGATGTGATTTGATTTGATTTGATTTGATTTACCCACATCCACTACTAAGGTGATCTCAGTAGGGGGTTTAGTAGAATATTTCATTTCGCCCAGATTTCCCTGTTAACAGCCAAGGGATCTTTAACATGCACAAGAGTGTTGTGATCTGCACATGGGACCTCCTTTTCATCGTTCATCTCCGATGGGACTAGGTGTTGATCCACGTTATCTGGACCAGAAGGTTGCGTATTACTAAAAACAAAAAAAAAAACTAAAAAACCTTTTGGTTGAGTTAAGATTTTTAAATAAAGTTTGGTGTTATACAAAAGCGATGAAAGGAGACAATAGGTCCAGTAACACATCTGTCAGCCAAGTTTCAGGGCTTGAACCCAGAACCTTTTTGATATAGCTTTAAGAGGGGGCAATTTAATAAATGAAGTTTGGTGTTATACCAATAGCGATGAAAGGAGACAATAGGTCAAGTAACACATATGTCAGCCAAGTTTCAGGGCTTGAACCCATAACCTTTCGCAAGAGGGGGCAATACATTAATAAATGAAGTTTGGTGTTATACCAATAGCGATGAAAGGAGACAATAGGTCCAGTAACACATCTGTCAGCCAAGTTTCAGGGCTTGAACCCACAACCTTTCGGTTGATATAGCTTTAAGAGGGGGCAATACATTAATAAATGAAGTTTGGTGTTATACCAAAAGCGATGAAAGGAGACAATAGGTCAAGTAACACATCTGTCAGCCAAGTTAATCACTTAAAGCTAAATGAAATAAAAACCCGATAAAAATCCCAACTCCAAGTGTTGAGCGTATCGGGCGTATGCTTATCTGGAGTACAGTCCAAATTTTCTAAGCGTACGGCATATTGTGAAGGAAATGACATGAAATAATAATGCAAGCCCCATAGGAACAAAAAATCAGACACAAAATTCAAGGAATAGACAGAAAAAAAAATCCTGGCCATCATGGGGGTCGAACCCCTTGACCTCTGCGTCGGCACCACCCATTACCTCGCCATGAAAAGAAAGTGTCCTTCCAGCCGAGACTAACTACGCTCCTTAAATATAGTAATGGCATAACGTGGTAGTTTGCTGTTGCTTTCCACTCCAGCTTTAGTTTTGCCGAATCTGAATACTCCCAGCTACTCATTTCATCGCCGGGTCAACAGATAAAAAGTAATTCAATGAAAATCCCTCAAGGCCATTGTGGCCCAAAAGAGCTGGAGTTTATCCCAGTTTCTATAGCATGAAGTGGAACAGGTGAAAAAGAAGCTGGAGTTTATCCCAGTTTCTATAGCATGAAGTGGAACAGGTGATAACAATCACATCCTGGACAGGACGCTAGTCTGATGCAGGTATTTGCTCCCAAGCTAGTGGTGCCTGTACCCATCTGCACCTGGGCTGAGGGGGGGGGGAAGTGCGTGTAAAGTGTCTTTCCCAAGTAACACAAGGTCGGACCAAGCTTTGCTAGGATTTGAGTGTTGACCCCAGGACCTCATGATCCCAAGCCCAGCAGCCTAACCACTCGGTCCCACCGACGCCACAACGGTCGACAGTGGGCCATGGAAAGTTTGCCCCAGGCTGGGAAATCAAACTCAAAGTCTTCGGAATGGTAGTGAGACTTTTTGATTTGAATTGATTTGATTTACCCACATCCACAACTAAGGTGATCTCGAGGTTTTTGGTAGGAGTTTTACTTTTGCCCGGACTGTCCTGTAAACAGCCGAGGGATCTTTCACGTGCACAGAGTGCTGTGATCTGCACACGGGACCCTCTATTTATCGTCCGACTCCGATGGGAACAGGTGTCGATCCATCTACCTGGACCAGGGGGGGGGTAGATTTTGCTAAAAAAACCCCCTCGAGAAAGACTTTTCAACCGTTGGCGGGGCTCGAACCAACTATCTTTTGGTTGAGAGGCCGACATTTTGCCTCTGGACTACTGAGGCTCTCCGGTAATGAGACACTTCTAGTCACTGACTTTTACCCAAAGATGAAGAAATAAAAGAGAAAAGTTTACTTACCCACGCCTCCAATTTTGGGTTGCTGAAAGAGAGAAGGCAAACATGACAGTAGCTTTTATTTGTTTCATTGCAATTTAGCCCCCAGTCAACCATTTGCGGTGATCTCAGGGTGAATTATGCATACACAGCAAGAGGGAAGACATTATGTGAAAGAGTGAAAAGAAAGAAATAGGAAATACCAGCAGTGGCGCCCAACCATCCGTATACAGATATGTGTGTGATGTGTGTGTGTGTGATGGTGTATGTGGTGTGTGATGGTAGTGTGTAGGCAGTGTGATGGCAGTGTGATGGCAGTGCAGTGTGATGGCAGTGTGATGGTAGTGTGATGGTAGTGTGATGGCAGTGTGATGGCAGTGTGATGGTAGTGTGATGGTAGTGTGATGGTGGTATGACGGCAGTGTGTGATGGCAGTGTGATGGTAGTGTGATGGTATGTGTGATGGTAGTGGTAGTGTGATGGCAGTGTGATGGTAGTGTGATGGCAGTGATGGTAGTGTGATGGCAGTGTGATGGCAGTGTGATGGTGGTGTGATGGTAGTGTGATGGTGGTATGACGGCAGTGTGACGGTAGTGTGATGGTAGTGTGATGGCAGTGTGATGGCAGTGTGATGGTAGTGTGATGGTAGACGGCAGTGTGATGGTAGTGTGATGGCAGTGTGATGGTGGTGAGTGTGATGGCATGGTAGTGTGATGGTAGTGTGATGGCAGTGTGATGGCAGTGATGGTAGTGTGATGGTAGTGTGATGGCAGTGTGATGGCAGTGTGATGGCAGTGTGATGGTAGTGTGATGGCAGTGTGATGGTAGTGTGATGGCAGTGTGATGGCAGTGATGGCAGTGTGATGGTAGTGTGATGGCAGTGTGATGGCAGTGTGATGGCAGTGTGATGGTAGTGTGATGGCAGTGTGATGGTAGTGTGATGGCAGTGTGATGGTAGTGTGATGGTGGTATGACGGCAGTGTGACTAGTGTGATGGCAGTGTGATGGTAGTGTGATGGTATGGATGGTGGTAGTGTGATGGTAGTGTGATGGCAGTGTGATGGTAGTGTGATGGCAGTGTGATGGCAGTGTGATGGTAGTGTGATGGCAGTGTGATAGTAGTGTGATGGTAGTGTGATGATGGATGGCAGTGTGATGGTAGTGTGATGGCAGTGTGATTGTGATGGTAGTGTGATGGTAGTGTGATGGTAGTGTGGCGGCAGTGTGATGGCAGTGTTGGCAGTGTGATGGCAGTGTGATGGTAGTGTGATGGCAGTGTGATGGTAGTGTGATGGCAGTGTGATGGTAGTGTGATGGCAGTGTGATAGTGTGATGGCAGTGTGATGGTAGTGTGATGGCAGTGTGACAGTGTGATGGCAGTGTGATGGTAGTGTGAAAAGTGTGATGGCCTGTGATGGTAGTGTGATGGCAGATGTGTGATAGTACTGTGATGGTAGTGTGATGGTAGTGTGATGGTATGTGACGGTAGTGTGATGGTAGTGTGATGGCAGTATGATGGTAGTGTGAAAAACCCATGGTAGTGTCATGGTAGTGTGACAGGGAGTGTGATGGTAGTGTGATGGGAGTGTGACGGTATGTGATGGTAGTGTGATGGTAGTGTGATGTAGATGTAGTCTTGGGATAGATGTGACAACCCATCAAAATAAAGATATTTCCTTTACAGACAGACAGACACCTAAAGCCTACCAATGATAATTGTGAGAATATACAGGATGCCAACCTTTTCAAATCGGGGAAAAACCCACCAGACTGACAGCGCAATCTAATTCTAACTTGCATGACGGCTCCTTATGTTCCAGAAAGAAAAAAACACCAGACTGACAGCGCAATCTAATTCTAACTTGCATGACGGCCCCTTATGTTCCAGAAAGAAAAACCCATCAGACTGACAGCGCAATCTAATTCTAACTTGCATGACGGCCCCTTATGTTCCAGAAAGAAAAAACCCACCAGACTGACAGTGCAATCTAATTCTAACTTGCATGACGGCTCCTTATAATCCAGAAAGAAAAAACCCATCAGGCTGACAGCGCAATCTAATTCTATCTTGCATGACGGCCCCTTATGTTCCAGGATGAAGAAAAAAATTGATGATTTAACCTGAATTTAAGGAAAATAACAAAAAGTCTGCCGACCGCGGGTCCTTCTGGCAAAGTGC
>JAXRKP010001117.1:17500-30000 GCA_037039925.1 Doris montereyensis | reverse complement strand
TCGTATTAAGGGTTTTCAGACTAAGGGTTTTCAGACTAAGGGTTTTCATACTAAGGGTTTTTCAGACTAAGGGTTTTCTGATTAAGGATTTTCAAGTGTATCATATACAGTGTTCACCGCTAAAATATTTTTGCTTAATCTCATTGAAATTTACCTGGATCTTTAACATGTACAGAGTGTTTGCGATTTGCAGATGGGACTTCTTTTCTATCGTTTTTCTCTAATGGGAATAGGCATTGGCCCAGGGGGGGAAGATTCAGCTCGAGAAAATTGTTCAACTGTTGAACCCCACAACCTTTGGGTGAGAGGCCCACACCTTGCCCCTTAACTACACACCCCCCCCCCCCGGGTATAAGAACACATTGAATAGGATATAGAAACTTTTATTTTAGCTGCCAAAAATTTTGAAATCGAAAAACAACTAATTCTAACTCGTGCAAGGACCCGAAATATTCCATAAAAGCATTGATATTTTAACATGAGAGTAAAATTATTAATATTCCGCTGACTGCTGGCCTTTGGGGCAAAGTCTGAGGGGGTAGTAGTCTTCTTGCAAACTCAAAATGGTGTTGAGATGGTAGGTTTTTCGATCCAGTGTTGCCAAGATTACAAACTCACAACGCTACGGTTTTGCTGGTATGCTTCCATATGGTGTCCACCTATCTGATGTCTTCATGACGCGTTGTAGCTAAACCGTGGCGCTGTGAGCTTGTCATCACGGCGACACTGGTTCAAGCCCCACGGCTGGCACATGTGTTTTTTCTCTCTCACAATGTTGTACTCATAAGAAAGGTACTTCACTCTACTTTCCTCACTTGATAGGTGTGAATGAGTACCCAACTATAGGTAGAGAAAGATCTTGTCAGTGTTAGTACGAATAGCCTAACAGGCTTGTGGTGTACTGTATGCTCCACTGAGAGTTGAGAAGGACTTTGAATGAAATGGCCTGCTGGGGGATAAATGATGTACAGTCGGTGAGCCTGCACTTGTGGGGGGGGGGGGTGCAAACTATAAATCCATCTTTATTTTCTTCCTTTCATTCCCCTGACTAGGTCCCTCTTCAATATTCCTCTTGAGTGTCATCAAACATATCTCATCTCCCAAGCTCTTTTTTTTCCCCTCCTAAGATGTGTGTGTGTTCCTTGGGGAAGACGCTTGAAATTCATTTTCCCATTCGACCTATGTGAAAATGGGTTTTGACATCTGCCAGTACACGTGCTCATGTAGTTGTACCCTATGTTCTTTACTTAATTAACGGTGGGTCCATGCCACGGCCATTGACAAATTCTTCTTGAGTGTTTTCCAGGTGAAACCCACCCCCTCTGGCCAGAGCAGGTGTATCGACACATGTGGTCCCATTGGAGACGGACGATTAAAAGGAGGTCCCGTGTGCAGATCACAACACTGTTCTTGTAAAAGATCCTTGGCTATTTACTGGGGCAGTGCTGGCAAAATTAAAACATCCTACGGCCAAAACCCCTGAGATCCCCTTAGGTATGGATGTGAGGGACTTCAAATCAAATGGTCCAATCCTCTTACATCGACATCACTGGGACCACCAGATTGTGTTGGTATAAGAGGTTGTCGATGTATCAAAGCAACCAATAAAATAAAGGGACACCACCAAAAAAAGAAAGAAAAGAAGCCATAATACGTCAAAGGTAATGTGTGGCCATAATTAGGGCCGTTTTTTGAAGAGGGTAAGAGCATTGCTGGCTTTTATTTCGCTGGTGTGAAGAAGTCATTGATGGTCGTCTGTTCGAGTTGCGCTTTGATTGGTCCAGGGCGCAGGATTTTATTGGTCGAAGAGCATGCGTTTTAATTGGCTTTGATTGATTCAGGGTGTAGTATTTTCTTGGTCTACAGGCATGTGTCTTCATTTGTCAATTCTTGGCTTTCACCAATCAATTTACCGCCATTAACGGACATTTATGTTATCTGTAGACTGATTATTGCCTGCACCGATGAAATCTGGAAGTCTAACGGGTTTGAGTCAAATTTACGTTGAAATATCAGTGTTTTTTTTTACTAATGATATATATGGAAAAAAACGAGACTTTGATATGACATTGATATATGCAGGATGTCAATATATGTGATGTTGATATATGTGAGTTGGACTGTACTAAATATTAGTAAAATAACTTTATGGAAAATATTTCCAACTTGGGTACACTATTTTGCTCAAATTGACGTTTCTGCACTTATCTTTGTTTAATGAAAAATAAATTGAATAGTCGATGTGAATATATGATTCTTAATCTTGCATTGAATTAAATTAAGTTTTAAAAAACTGAAATTTGTTGAACTGTTAAATAAAAATAAACATATCGACAGTGAGACTGTCTAAAAACGTAAGTCCGCCAGACATCATGTTTCATGAGTTTTTGATTTGATTTGATTTACCCACATCCACAACTAAGGTGATCTCTGGATTTTGGTAGGATTTTTAATTTTGCCCGGACAGCCCTGTAAACAACCAAGGGATCTTTAACGCGCAGTGTTGTGATCTGTTCACGGGACCTCCTTTTTATCGTCCGTCTCTGATGGGACTAGGTGTCTATCCACCTACCTGGATCAGGGGTAGGTAGATTTTGCTCCAAAAAAAAAATCGAGAAAAATTTTCAATTGTCGGCGGGACTCGAACCCATTACCTTTTGGTTGAGAGGCCTGCGAGTTCCCTTTTTTCAGGAAAAGCAAAAATGTAATAAAAAATAGAATAGGGCTGCAAACACTGACTATGTTATGTTTTTTGGAATACAATTTAAGAACTTCCTTGGTCTTTAGAATGTAGTAAATAATTACACCGATAGAGTTGGAAGATCTAAACAAGTAATTCCGCTCCTTGATTTACGAGGCTAGAGTTAGTTTCAAGACAGCAAGAAAATTGAAATCTTCATTTAGATCGTGTTTTAACTGAAGCCTTTCTTTTGGTTCAAGACCTCCAATATTTACAAAAGACACGAAAGAAGCATACATCTGATCATTCGAAGGACAAATCTTATATATATATATCTCATACATCGTTGACTTGCATCTTTAGACAATTCTATTGCCGTTATTACCAATAAATTTCTCACCATTTGAGTCTAAGGCCTTTTCTTCAAAGAAAAATGCAATTCTATCACCGCTATTCAGGAAGTAATCGTTTCGAGTCTGAAAAAGACAAGAAGATATTTTTGTCAATAAAAAGGCTAATTCAATAAATTGATAAAACAATTAAGTAACAGCATAAATGGTATGCAAAACAGGAACATGCAAGTAAAAGTGTGGGCTGTGAATGCCATTTTGTAAACTGATAAAAGTATTTTGACTATGTTGCCATAGAAAACAGCACCATTATTGGCTTTTTGGGCCATGTGAAATACAATTTTTCCGATGCACATAAACTAAAAAATTTCACTCAATTTATCTCAAACTTAAACGTACATTTCATTTCTTAATATTATTATAAAATAAAATGATGCACTAGAATTTATATTCTCATTTTCTTCTTTAAAAAAAAAACTAACCCACCTTTTCTCAAAACCAGAAAACATTAATAAAGAAATCTGCAAGCATCCTCTTTTCTTTGTTTTCTATCACATAATGAAATATTTTTATGTCAAACTGCAAGTAAATCAGTTGAGATTAATAAATGGATTAATTTTGTGTTTAGATCGTACCTGAAACTTTCCTAATTGGTCATAAAGACCAAAGTTCACAAAAGAATACAGTAGAATCCTTCTAATCAAGAAATCTTGGAAGGTCATACAATACAATCGTCTCCCCACTAACTGGGTGTCCCGATTACCCAAGGGCCAAGAGATTTTGGCTTTCCCTCAACAGTTTGAGGCACTTTTTTCGGATTATATGACAGTGCATGAGTCTGCTTTATAAGCGCTGCTCCACGTCAACACCTAAACGTAATGCTGTAAAGTGGAGGAGAAAGGACTGGCGCGATGCCTGATTTACCATTGCATAATAGTTGTCTGGTGTGCCTGATTTATGGTCACAGTGAACTGCCACTTATGACATTGTCTATAAATGTATATATAACACATCTAGTACTAATACAGGTGTACTAATTAACTGTTTGACACGGAAACCAAATTTGGTTACAAGTGAGTGTTATAATGAATAGTTGTAGGTAAAAAGATGAGGATAACGAATGCAAGGTAGTGAAAAATTGTCCTGATTAGCCGGGGACCTTTCACGTTTAGAGAGGTAAAATGTATAATATAATTTTTGTTTTGTTTTCTTGGGATTTCTTCTCGATTGGCCGAGTTTCCAAATTTCCAGAGTTCCTGATAAGAGAGGTTACCCGTGAAAGATATCGGGTGATGTTTTTTCAAAACCCAAATGATTTTAATACGGTTTTGTGTACTAGGTATTAACATAAATTTAGGCTTGGAGATATGTACAAAAAAATGTTTCTACCTGATTAGTCGTTGAGAAAGCTGTCTGATGTTCATCTGGGTTCACATCGTCTACTATTTCTTTCATGCGTTGCTTTAAATCATTAATCTCTTGCTCTGAGAGAAAATTTTCGATAATGACAAATCCATTCTTGTTTAACTGAAAGTGGAAAAAAGTCACTTAATTAGCAATAATTTATATTAAATCGACCTTCAGGTATGGAGATAGATTTGACATTTTTCTTTCTTATAATAACTAGATCTGATGTCTTTTGCTTACCTGTACGTACACATTCCGGCCTTTGGTAGGCCTTTATTTTCATTTTCTCACAAATACAAACTTGTTACTTTATTCAGAGATGAAATGTTCAAGAAGGGACAGCAGACATGCAAGGAAGCAACACACAAATTTCTCTCTCCTTCCCTCCCTTCATGACTTTCTCTTTTCTTTTATCTCCTCCCTCCCTTTATCTCGCTCGTCCACTTCCCCTCTCTCTCTCTCTCTCTCTCTCTCTCGGGGACTTGTTAATATAGAGGCAAAGTGTCGTCCTTTCAACCAAATGTTCGTGGGTTCAAGCCCTGTCAACGGTTGACAAATTTTCTTGAGTTTTTAATGAGTAAAAACTACTCCCCTGTTCCAGGTAGGTAGATTGAGACATAGTCCCATCGAAGACGGACGATGAAAAGAAGGTCCTGTGTGCCGATCACAACCCCTTGTGCACGTTAAAGATCCTAAGGCTGTTTACAAGGCAGTGAGGGCCAAATTAAAAATCCTACCAAAAACCCTCCCATATCACCTCAGTTGTGGGTGTGGAATAAAAAAAAAAAAAAACAACCCTCTCTCTCTCTTGTTGAAAATGCGATGTCACAATTACATTAAAAAAAAATATGCATATTTGGTAATCAGACAAACTGTCTAATCGGATGTCTTTTGCGACGACGGACAGTATTTGATGACAGCTGTAAACTGTATAAAACCAACTGACGAGTTCTCAATTCCAACAATGTCTTGAAAAGCCAATGCTAACTGAATGGTTGGCCTCGGGCCCATGTCACACTGTCTCAGTGTGTCTGTCTCATAGTCCGCTGTCTAAATCTTATACAATGTCAACTTGATCTGAAATGACGCATTCAGTCACGAACGACTGCTGCAACTGAGAGATATCTCATAAAAGCATCTACTTTGTCACAAAGTTTGTTTTTTCTTTTACCCCCACATGACTTCTCATCCCACCCTTCAAACTACAACTCTCTTTATTATATCCATTGGTGTATGTTTGGCTATGATAGGCGTCCTTCCGATTTCTACACACCTAGACTGTAGATCTGTCTAATCTAGTCTAGAAGTTGGGAGTAGTTCCATAGCTGGGTTCAATATTTAAATATTGGTAATGAGCGAAACTAGATCTAAGTCAATGAAAAGCAAACAAAGATAGATCTAATCTAGATGTTTAAATAATGACTGATCTTTTCTGAGAGATTGCTCATTACCAAGAATAAGAAATTATATATATATATATATATATATATATATATATATATATATATATATATATATATTAAATATATATATTATATATATATATATATATATATATATATATAAAAAGATTAGATCTAGTGCAAAGTAGTAAGAGAGCACGTATACATTGCATTTGTATGTAGATCTAGATCTAGATATATGTAGATCTATCAATAGTATTTTGTCTCGATATCTATAGATATCTATATCTAGATCTAGAGATCTAGATCTATATTATAATATCTTAGATCTATCTAAGATCTATATCTGCCTATCTTCTGAAGCCATTTAACTCACAGATTCGCTGGCAGTGGAGAAATCCATTCTGAATCCAAAGTATCTCCCGTGTTAAGATATATCAGCAAAATAACGGTAAACAGTCTTGTTCAACAAGTTGTTGGTCTCTTTCAAATCAAATCAGCCCCACTGTGGGCTGCCCAAACGAAGATAAATGTTCCAGCAGTCGCCAGTTGAAAGTGCTTGAAAGTTGGAGGGAAAGCAGAGATTTCTTGGTTTCGCTTTCACCTATCTAGATCAAGATTAGATCTAAGCCATATCGCATTTTGCTAAAATTAAATTCTAATGCATTGCAGCACGGTGATATCTCTCTCTCTCTCTCTCTCTCTCTCTCTCTCTCTCTCTCTCTCTCTCTCTCTCTCTCCCTCTATCTCACTCTCTATCTTTCCATTATGATATGTATGTAAGCATGCGTATACTTGTGTGTATTTATGCACCTTTGTTTGTATGTATGTTTTTATGTGTGTATGTTATCTATGTATGTATTTCTATTATGTATCTATGTAAATTATGTGTGTATGTATGTATGTATGTTATGTATGAATGCATGTATTTATATTATGTATGTTTGTATATAATATGCATGTAGGCGTATGTATGTTCTGTATGTATGTACCGGTATGTATGTGTATGGTTTGATATCTGTAAAGTTCACATTACGTGTGTGCTTAAAGAGAGAGAGAGAGAGAGAGAGAGAAGAGAGAGAGAGAGAGAGAGAGAGAGAGAGAGAGAGAGAGAGAGAGAGAGAGAGAGAGAGAGAGAGAGAGAGAGAGAGAGAGAGAGAGAGAGAGAGAGACAGATACAGATAGACAGACAGACAGTCAGAGAGACAGAAAGACAGAGAGATAGACAAACAGACAGACAAAGAGAGAGACAGACAGACGGACAGACAGACACAGACAGAGGCAGAGAAAGAGACAGACAGACACAGAGACAGAAAGACAGACAGACAGCAAGTTTGCTTCGCTAGTACTGCCCAAACAACCTTCGAAAGTGGTTTACCTAGAGTATAACATTGTCCTTGTATAAAATCGTCTGTTGTCTAGCCCTCTATATATAATATAATCTAGGCTATGTAGAACAGTTCTTGGCTAACTGTTATCAGAAGCAGTAGGAGTTACATTAACAAGGAGACAGGACAGGGCGCAAACCAATGTAGGCTCATAGCAAGAGCTAATCATTGGTTCAAGGTTGCCAATGACAGACTGACCTCATAGTAGGACTAAGATGCCTTTGGTTGGCTGGCTGTTACCGCTACCATGTTCTACGCTATTTGCAACAAGACAACACAATAATATAATTATGATACTACTGCTGCTGCTGCTGCTGTACAACTACTGCTACTACTGCTGCTGCTACTACTACTACTACTACTACTACTACTACTACTACTACTACTACTACTACTACTACTACTACTGCTGCTGCTGCTGCTACTACTACTACTACTACTACTACTACTGCTACTACTACTACTACTACTACTACTACTACTACTACTACTACTACTACTACTACTACTACTGCTACTACTACTACTACTACTACTACTACTACTACTACTACTACTACTACTACTACTACTACTACTACTACTACTACTACTACTACTACTACTACTACTACTACTACTACTACTACTACTACTACTACTACTACTACTACTACTACTACTACTACTACTACTAATAATAATAATAAAATAATAATAATAAAATAATAATAATGATAATGATGATGATGATGCTGCTGATGATGATGATAATAATAATAATAATAATAATAATAATAATAATAATGATAATAATAATAATAATAATAATAATAATAATAATAATAATAATAATAATAATAATAATAATAATAATAATAATAATAGCAATATTAATGATGAACAATGATGATGATAAGCCCCAGCTATGGTTGCAACATTGTTTCGAGTTGTTTTTGATTTAAATATACCCTCCACCCCACCTGGTCCATGTGGGTGGGTCGACACCTCGTCGTCTCATCGGCGACGAACAATAAAGAGGAGGCCCCGCGTGCATATCACAACACTGTGCACGTCAAAGATCCCCTGGCTGTTCACAAGGCAGTCCGAGTAAAATAAACAATCCTACGATGCCGACTAGCCCCCCCCCCCCCCCCCCGTCGCGAGATCACCTTAGATGTGGATGTGGGTAAACCAAGTCTAATCCAATCCACCACCCAGGTTGGCAGTGGGTATTGGCCACAATGTAGAACCCCCCCCCCCCCCCCAATCTTCCTCTATCCTGGGCTCCATTGTCTCCACCTCCTGCCTCACTGCTGTCCCATCTTGTTCAGGTCTACATCCTTATCTCTTCTCCAATGTGGATCTTCATGTATCTATATTTAGCATTGCGTGTGTGTTTCATTTTAATTTTAGGTAAAATTGTCTTGTTATGTTAGTTGCTTGTTTGCTCACGAGGTACTCGGTTATAATTAGTCAGAGAACGATCTTGTCTGAGTATATTATGTAACAATAACAATGCCCACTAACAGGCAATTATACTGTATAATATTCTCCTCAGTAAGTTTGGATGACATTTTACCTGCTGATTGATGAATAAATGATGATGTAAAGTCTGTAAGTAGTGTACCTGTGCAGGGGATGTGGGCCAAATATTTTATCGTTGTTATCTCTATAGTGTAGATGAAGACAAGGCCTTTAATTCAATTCAATTCAATTCAATTCAATTCAATTCAATTCAATTCAATTCAATTCAATTCAATTCAATTTAATTCAATTCATCTTTATTGATTCTTTAAAAGGGAATTTATACTTGTGTTCTCACAATTTCCCTTTTGAGAAATAAAAGAATACATGAATGCACTTAAACTAAAAACAAATTTAACTTAAGTTAATCATTAAAATGTAAAGATTTTAGGAGAAATATATAAAGATGCAAAGGTGAGTAAATAGATAACGCGATGAAACAATCTACATTAATTTTTTTTTTAGATACAAATCAGTTTAGCTTCATACACATTCTTCAACTTATCATAAATCATGCATTCACCATCCATCAATTTCCATTAGGGGGTCATGTTCCTGTGTCACAAATATTTCATCGACTACTCATTGGATTGGCTTCATGTTTGGCGTGCTGAAAGCTAAGTAATTTATCTACATCGTCTAAAGAGCTTTTTGCTTTATCTTTGATATTTAGTCAGTTATGATGAGTTTTATCACTCAATCTTATTGATTTGTCATGGATTGCAGGAACCCGTGAGGCCTTTATTTTGTGACATCATAAAAAAATATTTGAGCCTGTAGGGAAAAACCCTCTTTAGAGGATGCAGGTTACATAGATGGGTATGCAATACATAAAGGAGATCATTCTAGCTAATACAAATTTTTCTCAATTCGTGACACAAGATATATCAAATTTCGGCCCATGAAATCAATTTTCACCCGAGTTAGGGAAAAAAAGCAAGAGGAGGCCCAATTTGCACCTGATTTATTATTTTCCCTGACCCACACATCCTTTTTACAGCATATTTGATTTGCTTATGGTTAAAATGAGATTTTCACCCAAATGTGTACCTAGTCTCCTTAAACATTGTGAGTAAAACTTATGCTTTCAAAGTAAGGTAAGGTCAAACTTTCGTATGGCATTTGGAAGAAAAGATCTAAAATATCTCTCAGTGCGGGATTTTTAAATGCATAAGTCGACCACTTCTACTACTTGTTTTGGGTATGGAGAAACGAGGGTGGGTGTTGTCTTTAAATACACTCCTGAGTTTGACCTTGCATTGATTCTCACACAGATCTTTAACGTTTTCCAGCTCTACATCATTTATGAGTTTCCCTACGTGTTTCAGTATCCTATTAAATTTCTTCTTTTCTCTATCTCATGTATTTCCTCCCCATGCAGCTATACTAAAAAAAATAAAATAATACTCTTTGTGCAAGCTTGATAGAAAAGTCTTATTGGAGCGTTATCAATTTCATGAAATTCGACACGGCAACTACATCAGGTGTGGCGATACATATCAGTCTGCCAGGCACATGGCTAAAGTAATCGATGCGACGCGCGTGTCTATCAATAAACAAACATAAATAATATAAAAGATACACCAAATTAAACCAACATCAGAACCTTGGTTGACTGTTCAGTAATTTTGTTTTAATGCACAAGAGGCCTTATCTTATAATGTGTAAATATAAACGATGAGGTAAGAGACACACGTCGAAAGTCAAGGAAAGGAAATTCACTGATAAAATATTAAAACCCCATTGGAACAACTGCGAGCCACATACGAGGAAAATAAACTAATTTTTAGGCCACCATGGGGATTGAACACGTGACCTCTGTGTCGGCACCCATCGCCACGCCATGAAAAAGAAAGCGCACTAGCAACCGAGCTAACTAACTACAAGTACGTCTATATGTTGTAGTGTTTAGTTGCTGGTTCGGTAGTTTGTCTTACCTCGCTTTCCCCTCCCTTACATTTTGTTGTTTTTATCTCCTTTATTCGCTTGTTTTTGTTTTGTTTTTTGTTTGTTGTTATTTTGCATTATACGTGTATTCTCAAATTGTATTCAATTATATTACTTTCATTACATGTGCCACTCTGATTCTCTATGTCTGTCTGTCTGTCTGTCTCTGTCTCTCCCTGTCTCTGTCTCTGTCTCTGTCTCTGTCTCTGTCTCTGTCTCTGTCTGTCTCTGTCTCTGTCTCTGTCTCTCTCTCTCTCTCTCTCTCTCTCTCTCTCTCTCTCTCTCTCTCTCTCTCTCTCTCTCTCTCTCTCTCTCTCTCTCTCTCTCTCTCTCTCTCTCTCTTCTCTCTCTCTCTCTATCTCTCTATCTATCTCTCTATCTATATCTCTATCTATCTATCTATCTATCTATCTATCTATCTATCTATCTATCTATCTATCTATCTATCTATCTATCTATCTATCTATCTATCTATCTATCTATCTATCTATCTATATATTTATCTCTCGACGTCATTCTGGAATCTGTGTGACAAATATAATACAAATCGTTCGGTAAATGGTGGAGGAGATAGAATTTTAGTGTGAAAAAAAACATTTCGAGAAAATGCAAATAAAAAAAATAATAAAAATAACAAACAAAACGTTTTGGACGGGTTTCCCTGTTGTATCAGCCCCTTACTCATTCAACAGTCTCTGGCATTGTTATTAATGTAAAAAAGATTAAAAATCTAGGTTTAGATGTGCACTGTTGTGAAAACAGACATCAAATGATCCTTTTTTATTATTAATTCCTCTATATCCTATGCTTGGGAGCATGTTTACATACATACTTACGCGCAAAGCCTCTTAGATCACACAGTGATGGGCCGAAGCGACTAACAGTGTCGGCAGAAACCAGGTCACATCGGTGTTGCCCCATTTAATGATTAATATCCAATACACGGGTTTTTACTGCCATCATCTCAGTCAGTGTTAGGGTAATTTACGTCAAAATTTTGATTGTTTTAACCTACCCTCGCCTTAAAAATATTTTGAAAAAATAAAAATTATACGCCATATGGACATTTTCTGCCATGAACTTGTAAATAAATGATCGTTCTACCCGAATATGCAAAGAACATAACATCAATATTTGGGTCCCAAACTGGCCAGTCCAGATGACGCTCCCCACCCCCCCCCACCAGGTGTGTGCCAAGTTTGAAAAAAATTAATTGAGAAATGAAAAAGCCTATCGATATTGAACTTAGTGAAATTTGGGCGCAAAATCCATGATGTCCGCCGTTTCCATTGTAATCGGAAAAAAAACCCCGACATATTTTAACTCAGTACACCATGCCCATTACACATGTACATAAGTTAAATTGATAGGAACAAAAGCCGCCTCCCCCTCCCCCTCTACCCTCCTCCTTAAGCAGCCGCTCACTTACCAAAAACTGGAAGAAAAAGGGAGATAACAAGTGTATGACAAAATGCAATTCCAAGCTCACGATTTATGACCAGTTCAAACCTCTAGTTTGCAGACCGATGTCCGTGTAGAGCCTGGAACTTTTGAATGGTAGTTGTCTTGTTGTTGTTCTTCTTAAAACTGCTAGTGGTTTTCCTTTTGATTATGTCTTTCCTTGTTTGTTTGCTTGTTTGTTAGCTTCGTTTTATTGATTTAATTTTAAAGTTAAGTTTGCACTTCATGATCGATAATAGAGTGTTTTAGAAATAAAAGCATTAGCAACAACAACATAAGTGATAACAGCGACAGCAGCACAAGAAAAAAAAAAACAGACTATGAAAACAAAATAAAAAATGATGACAAAATCAACAAC
>JAXRKP010001117.1:5000-12500 GCA_037039925.1 Doris montereyensis | reverse complement strand
ACTGGTTTCGTTACCAGTAACGATACTGAGGAAGAAATCGACCAAGGACAGGTGATCAATCAACATGGAGGACAAGGGAGGTAAGCCAATATTGATCTCGACGTAAATAGTTGCTATTGAATCCATCAATTGCTTTAATGAATATCCAGTAGTATTTAAATACCAAGTCTTGTATGATTTTAGCAACGTTTATCTGTGAGATGGAATGACGACTCGTTAGATGAAGAACGTTGCAAGGTGTCGGCCTCTCAACCAAAAGGTCGTTGGATCAAGTTCCGACAGGTTGAACAGATTTTTGAGGCCGGTTCCTCTGCAGTATTTTCTAACCCTCACTGTGAGGAACGTTGAATGTTTGAAGCCAGTGAGGCCGGTTCACTCACTCCCAGTGAGGCCTCACGTGAGGCCGTCCCCACCTGTGAGGAACGGTCCAGTGAGGTAATGCCACATAAAGTCATTTTCTGACGCTATTCTCTGACGTGGGTGAGTAATTCGAATAACAGGCTGCTATACATGGAAAATAGAAATTAATGTCCTGGGTCATTTCAACAGTTTGTGCCTGTCACAATTACGTCATTTTCAGAGAAAAAACCCCTCCCCCGTCCCTGGTCCAGAAGGTGGAAAAAAACCAGATCACATGGACTTAGGCACAGATGGACTTTGGGAATTCCAGGTTTCAAGCGGCTGTAAATGTGATGTGACTTTCCTCATCAATTTTTATCATTTTTATATTTTCCTCTAAAGTTGACATGATTTCCATGTATTCCCTAGGTCGATTAGTTGTCTCCTGTTATCATTTTTGTCCTGTCTTCTTCAAAGATGGACTTATAGTCGTTTATCTCTGTTGAACTGTTGCGTTCCCCTTACCCCTTCAATGTGTACCTTAGATTTCTCTGGGGTTCAGCAGCTGTGACAACTGGTTTGGTGATGACCTCAACATGTTTGATCTGACATCTATTGAATCCATGTGTTTAGAATATCCAGAAAACTCTTGTATGATTTTAGCCAGAGATGAAATTTTGCAGAGGCAAGGTGGTCTACAAAAGGTAATTCCGACAGTTTTTTTTCAGATTATATCATATAAACATGTGTGTGTTTGTGTGTGTTTATGTGTGTGTGTTTATATGTGTGTGTGTTTTTCCATTTATGTAAATGTGATGTGTTTTCATCATTATCATTTTTATATGTTTTCCATGTATTCCCTATTGTCTCCCTGTCTCATTTTTCATGAAAGTGGACATAGGTCTCTATTGAACTGACCCCTTCAATGTGTGACAAATTTGGGTGTTGTGTGTGTGTGTGTGTTTTAGATTATATCATATAAACATGTGTTATTTGTGTGTGTGTTTATGTGTGTGTGTTTATATGTGTGTGTGTGTCTGTTTGTGTTGTGTGTGTTTGTGTGTGTGTGTTGTTGTGTGTGTGTGTTTGTGTGTGTGTTGTGTGTGTGTGTTGTGTGTTTGTGTGTGTGTGTTTGTGTGTGTGTTTTGTATGTGTGTGTTTATATGTGTGTGTTTATATGTGTATATATATATATATATATATGTGTGTGTCTGTTTGTGTGTGTGTGTGTTTGTGTGTGTGTGTGTTTGTGTGTGTGTGTTTGTGTGTGTGTGTGTGTTTGTGTGTGTGTGTTTGTGTGTGTGTGTGTGCTTGTGTGTGTTTATGTGTGTGTGTGTGTTTGCGTGTGTGTTTGTGTGTGTGTGTGTTTATGTGTATAAAGGTTATAAGCTGTAACATTGCATGATGCTTCATTGTGTACTGTGTTGAAATGTAAAGCATCATTGAGCACTTCCATGTGGACATCGGCGCTATGTAAAACAATATAAAAAACAACCCATTCTTTTCTTTATTTTCTTTCATTTTTCGTCAGCAGACGATAATTTCCAGCCGGAAGTCACACCTATCCAGCCCGAGGATGTGCCGTCCCCCCTTCATACGAAGAGGTCATGGGCCTCTACAAGACCTCGGTCCAGCAGAGTCAGACAGAGTTACCTTCCCTTGCTTACATTGACATCATGCCGAGACTTGTACATCCAGGAAACATAGCCCACAATATAGTGCCAACATTTCAAACATTCACGTGAGTTAACAACGTCAGTAAAGTAGACAGGTTTTTCTTTCAATGCCTTTACGACATCCTATAGCGCCTGAGCATATATTGGTTTCCATAGCGTGAAGTGGAACACCTCCTCGGCAGGACGCTGGTCTGGCACACGTTTTTTACTCCCAAGCTGTAGCTTGCACCCATTTTCACCTGGATCGAATGGGGAAAATGCGTGTAAAAGTGTCTTAATTAAGGAATACAACGTCAGACATAGCATGTCCAGGATTCGAACCCAGGACGTCATGATTCCAAGTCTGGTAACGTAACCACTAGGCCACCCACCAACGCCACTAGTCTAAAGGATCATCGATTGAATTTGTTCGGTAGGAGTTGGTAAATAGACAGAAAAAAAATCATTGGGCACCATGGGGATTGAAACCCGAGACCTCCGCATTGCAAAGCTTGGTTGGTAGCGCGCTCTCTTTTCATGACGAGGTGATGCGGCGCGAAGGTCACTGGTTCGATCCTCATGGTGCCCGAAGATTCTTTTTCTGTCCATTCCTTGTATTTGTTTCGTGTGTGTTCCTATGGGGCTTTAATAAAGATAAAGATAAAGATAAAGATAAAGATAAAGATAAAGATAAAGATAAAGATAAAGATAAAGATAAAGATAAAGATGAATATGAAGATGAAGATGAAGATAAAGATAAAGATAAAGATAAAGATAAAGATGAAGATGAAGATGAAGATGAAGATGAAGATGAAGATGAAGATGAAGATGAAGATGAAGATAAAGATAAAGATAAAGATAAAGATAAGATAAAGATAAAGATAAAGATGAAGATAAAGATAAAGATAAAGATAAAGATACAAATAAAAATAAAGATAAAGATGAAGATGAAAGATCAAGATCAAGATCAAGATCAAGATCAAGATCAAGATCAAAGATAAAGATAAAGATAAAGATAAAGATAAAGATAAAGATAACGATCGAGATCGAGATCGAGATCGAGATCAAGATAAAGATAAAGATAAAGATAAAGATAAAGATAAAGATAAATGCAACTGTGGATTTATGGTCTGTATCCACGCGCAGGTGCAGGCTCACCCACAGTACGTCATAACTGATCCCCCAGGCCATTAATGTCATTCTCAGTCGTTCCCAACCTTCTCCCTGGGGGGGGGGGGTGGAATACACTAACACAGACTGTTAGGCATCGTCCTTACACTCTGACAGACAAGATATAATCTCTACCTATTGTAGCTGGATATTCATTCATTCATACCTGAGTCAAGCGAGGAATAAAGATTAAAAAAACCCAATGCAGTGTCATTATGACAGCCCTTGGTGTTTTGAACGAGTGTCATTATGATTACACACCCACATTTCATAGTGTTTGAACGAGTGTCGTTATGATTACACACCCACATTTCATAGTGTTTGAACGAGTGTCGTTATGATTACACACCCACATTTCATAGTGTTTGAACGAGTCTCGTTATGATTACACACCCACATTTCATGATGTTTGAACGAGTCTCGTTATGATTACACACCACATTTCATAGTGTTTGAACGAGTCTCGTTATGATTACACACCCACATTTCATAGTGTTTGAACGAGTCTCGTTATGATTACACACCCACATTTCATAGTGTTTGAACGAGTCTCGTTATGATTACACACCCACATTTCATAGTGTTTGAACGAGTCTCGTTATGATTACACACCCACATTTATAGTGTTTGAACGAGTGTCGTTATGATTACACACCCACACCCCATGGTGTTTGAACGAGTGTCGTTATGATTACACACCCACAGCCCATGGTGTTTGAACGAGTGTCGTTATGATTACACACTCCACACCCCGTGGTGTTTGAACGAGTGTCGTTATGATTACACACCCACAGCCCATGGTGTTTGAACGAGTGTCGTTATGATTACACACCCACAGCCCATGGTGTTTGAACGAGTCTCGTTATGATTACACACCCACACCCCATGGTGTTTGAACGAGTCTCGTTATGATTACACACCCCATACCCTATGGTGTTTGAACGAGTGTCGTTATGATTACACACCCACAGCCCATGGTGTTTGAACGAGTGTCGTTATGATTACACACCCACACCCATGGTGTTTGAACGAGTGTCGTTATGATTACACACTCACATTCTATGGTGTTTGAACGAGTGTCGTTATGATTACACACTCCACACCCCGTGGTGTTTGAACGAGTGTCGTTATGATTACACACCCACACTCTATGATGTTTGAACGAGTTCGTTATGATTACACACCCATGTGTTTGAACGAGTGTCGTTATGATTACACACCCACACCCATGGTGTTTGAACGAGTGTCGTTATGATTACACACCCACCCCATGGTGTTTGAACGAGTGTCGTTATGATTACACACCCACAGCCCATGGTGTTTGAACGAGTGTCGTTATGATTACACACCCATACCCCATGGTGTTTGAACGAGTGTCGTTATGATTACACACCCATGTCGTTATGATTACACACTCACATGTGTTTGAACGAGTGTCGTTAAGTGTCGTTATTTACACACCACAGCCCATGGTGTTTGAACGAGTGTCGTTATGATTACACACCCCATACCCCATGGTGTTTGAACGAGTCTCGTTATGATTACACACATTCTATGGTGTTTGAACGAGTGTCGTTATGATTACACCCCATGTGTGTTTGAACGAGTGTCGTTATGATTACACACCCCATACCCCATGGTGTTTGAACGAGTCTCGTTATGATTACACACCCACATTCTATGGTGTTTGAACGAGTGTCGTTATGATTACCCCTCCACACCCCGTGGTGTTTGAACGAGTGTCGTTATGATTACACACCCCACACTCTATGATGTTTGAACGAGTGTCGTTATGATTACACACCCATGTGTTTGAACGAGTGTCGTTATGATTACACACCCCACACTCTATGATGTTTGAACGAGTGTCGTTATGATTACACACCCACACTCTATGATGTTTGAACGAGTGTCGTTATGATTACACAATAAGTGTTTGAACGAGTGTCGTTATGATTACACACCCCATGTGTTTGAACGAGTGTCGTTATGATTACACACCCATGTGTTTGAACGAGTGTCGTTATGATTACACACCCACAGCCCATGGTGTTTGAACGAGTGTCGTTATGATTACACACCCCATACCCCATGGTGTTTGAACGAGTGTCGTTATGATTACACACCCACACCCCATGGTGTTTGAACGAGTGTCGTTATGATTACACACCCCATACCCCATGGTGTTTGAACGAGTGTCGTTATGATTACACACCCCATACCCATGGTGTTTGAACATTACACACCATACCCCATGGTGTTTGAACGAGTGTCGTTATGATTACACACCCCATACCCCATGGTGTTTGAACGAGTGTCGTTATGATTACACACCCATACCCCATGGTGTTTTGAACGAGTGTCGTTATGATTACACACCCACACTCCATGATGTTTGAACGAGTGTCGTTATGATTACACACCCACAGCCCATGGTGTTTGAACGAGTGTCGTTATGATTACACACCCCATACCTCATGGTGTTTGAACGAGTGTCGTTATGATTACACACCCACACCCCATGGTGTTTGAACGAGTGTCGTTATGATTACACACCCACACCCCATGGTGTTTGAACGAGTGTCGTTATGATTACACACCCACATCCAATGATGTTTGAACGAGTGTCGTTATGATTACACACCCACATGCCATGGTGTTTGAACGAGTGTCGTTATGATTACACACTCACAGCACTACGTTACGGTTCAGCTAACAACAACTCTTGTTCATAGGGGCTTTAATAAAGATAAAGATAAAGATAAAGATAAAGATGGATTTATAGTCCGTATCCCTGCACAAGTGCAGGCTCACAAACTGTCCATCATATTTATTTTATCACCTAACAGGTCCTTCTCAACTTCCACAGGAGGGTACAGTATAGCAGACAGGAGTTAGGCGCTTTGTACTAACGCTTTTGATAAGATCTTTCTCTACGTTTAGCTGGGTGGTACTCATTCACATCTGAGTCAAGCAAAAAATAGGCAGGGATCGAACCGGCGACTGTCGTATCGAAACCGAAAAACCTAGACAGGAAGTGAAAGGCAGTGCTATACTCATTCACATCTGAGTCAAGCAAAACAAGCAGGAATCGAACCGACGACTGTAGTATCGATACCGAAAACCTAGACAGGAAGTTAAAACAGCGCTATACTCATTCACATCTGAGTTAAGCAAAAAACAAGCAGGGATCGAACCGGCGACTGTCGTATCGATACCGAAACCTAGACAGGAAGTGAAAGCAGCGCTATACTCATTCACATCTGAGTCAAGTAAGCAAAAACAGGCAGGATCGAACTAGCGACTGTCGTGGTCGATACCGAAAAACCTAGACAGGAAGTGAAAGCAGCGCTATACTCATTCACATCTGAGTTAAGCAAAAACACAAGCAGGGATCGAACCGGCGACTGTCGTATCGATACCGAAAACCTAGACAGGAAGTGAAAGCAGCGCTATACTCATTCACATCTGAGTCAAGCAAATAAATAGGCAGGGATCGAACCGACGACTGTCGTATCGATACTGAAAACCTAGACTGGAAGTGAAAGCAAATAGTGAAGAAAGCACGCCATGCCATGATGACTCATAACAAAATAAATCTCGTGTCTACATTAATTCGCACCTCATCCAAGTTACAACAGTTCGATAAACTTTGATTTATCAACACCCACAACTTTTACTAAGGTGATCTCGGGGTTTTGGGTGGATTCAAAACTTTGATTTACCAACACCTACAACTTTTACTAAGGTGATCTCGGGGTTTTTGGGTGGATTCAAAACTTTGATTTACCAAGTCCCACAACTTTTACTAACGTGATCTCGGGGTTTTTGGGTGGATTCAAAACTTTGATTTACCAACACCCACAACTTTTACTAAGGTGATCTCGGGGTTTTTGGTGGATTCAAAACTTTGATTTATCAACACCTACAACTTTTACTAAGGTGATCTCGGGGTTTTTGGGTGGATTCAAAACTTTGATTTATCAACACCTACAACTTTTACTAAGGTGATCTCGGGGTTTTTGGGTGATTCAAACTTTGATTTATCAACACCTACAACTTTTACTAAGGTGATCTCGGGGTTTTTGGGTGGATTCAAAACTTTGATTTACCAACACCTACAACTTTTACTAAGGTGATCTCGGGGTTTTTTGGTGGATTTAAAAATGTTCCCGGACTGCCCGACTGCCCTGTAAACAGCCAAAGGATCTTAACGTGCGCAGTGTTATGATCTGCACACGGGACCTCCTTTTATCATCCGTCTCGGGAACATTTTTCAACTGTTGGTGGGGCTCGAACACACTGCCTTTTGGTTGAGAGGCCGACACCTTTGCCT
>JAXRKP010001116.1:157500-164857 GCA_037039925.1 Doris montereyensis | reverse complement strand
CTTTTTCTTCTTCTTCTTCTTCTTCTTCTTCTTCTTCTTCTTCTTCTTCTTCTTCTTCTTCTTCTTCTTCTTCTTCTTCTTCTTCTTCTTCTTCTTCTTCTTCTTCTTCTTCTTCTTCTTCTTCTTCTTCTTCTTCTTCTTCTTCTTCTTCTTCTTCTTCTTCGTCTTCTTTCTTCTTCTTCTTTTCTTCTTCTTCTTCTTCTTCTTCTTCTTCTTGTTCTTCTTCTTGTCTTCTTTTCTTCTTCTTTTCTTCTTCTTCTTCTTCTTCTTCTTCTTCTTCTTCTTCTTCTTCTTCTTCTTCTTCTTCTTCTTCTTCTTCTTCTTCTTAACTTCTTCTTCTCTTCTTCTTCTTCTTCTTCTTCTTCTTCTTCTTCTTCTTCTTCGTCTTCTTCTTTTTTTCTTCTTCTTCTTCTTCTTCTTCCTTCTCATTCTCCTTCTCTTTCTTCTTCTTCTCTCTTCTTCTTCTTCTTCTTCTACTTCTTCTTCTTTCTTGTTCTTCTTCTTGTTCTTCTTGTTCTTCTTGTTCTTGTTCTTGTTCTTGTTCTTGTTCGCCGTCGTCGTCGTCTTCTTCTTCTTCTCTTCTTCTTCTTCTTCTTCTTCTTCTTCTTCTTCTTCTTCTTCTTCTTCTTCTTATTATTCTTCTTTTCTTCTTCTTCTTTTTCTTCTTTTTCTTCTGCTTCTTCTTCTTCTTCTTCTTTCTTTTTCTTCTTCTTTCTTCTTCTTCTTCTTCTTCTTCTTCTTCTTCTTCTTTCTTTCTCTTCTTCTCTTCTTCTTCTTCTCTTCTTCTTCTTCTTCTTCTTCTTCTTCTTCTTCTTCTTCTTCTTCTTCTTCTTCTTCTCTTCTTCTTCTTTCTTCTTCTTCTTCTCTTCTTCTTCTTCTTCTTCTCTTCTTCTTCTTCTTCTTCTTCTTCTTCTTGTTCTTCTTCTTCTTCTTATTCTTCTTCTCTTTCTTCTTTTTCTTCTTCTGCTTCTTCTTCTCTCTTCTTCTTCTTCTTCTTCTTCTCTTCTTCTTCTTCTCTTCTCTCTTCTCCTCCTCTCCTCCTTCTCCTTCTTCTTCTCGTTCTTCTCCTTCTTCTTCTTCTTCTTCTTTTTCTCTCTTCTTTTCTTCTTCTTCTTCTCCTCCTTCTCCTCTCTGCCTTCAACTCCTTCTTCTGTTCTTCTTGTTCTTGTTCTTCTTGTTCTTGTTCTTGTTCTTGTTCTCCTTCTTCTTTCTTTTTTCCTCTTCTTCTTCTTCTTCTTCTTCTTCTTCTTTCTTCTTCTTCTTCTTCTTCTTCTTCTTCTTCTTTTTCTACTTCTTCTTCTTTTTCTACTTCTTCTTCTTCTTCTTCTTCTTCTTCTTCTTCTTCTTCTTCTTCTTCTTCTTCTTCTTCTTCTTCTTCTTTTCTTCTTCTTCTTCTTCTTCTTCTTCTTCTTCTTCTTCTCTTGTTCTTCTTCTTCTTGTTCTTTTAATTATTATTATTATTGATATTATCATTCTCTGCACTATATTGTACGATAAATACTTGAAAAGTTTATATGCAAAGGGACATGTGCATATGTTAGAAAAGTTAGATTTTGATAAGAAATGTAGTTTACAATTAAACTATATTCAATTGTGTGTCATTTGTAAATAAATAATCTCAAAACGAGGCTGCTGCTTATGTCTTCAATCGTTATTGTAAAGTTTAAAATTCTGATCATAACCTTTAATTTACTCTTATTTTTCCCCATACAATGATAAAGTTCGGTGGCACTTTGTTCTATAAATGAGATAAATCTTTTTTCCCTAGTCATATTATGTTATGAGTTGATTGACGTGGTTGATGTGAAAACACAAATGATGGTTATCAACTTTGATCTAACAAGGTGTATTAATACAGGCAGATGCAAGATTGATAGGAAATTTGATACCACTGGTATTTAATTGATTGTTTGCTCCTGCGGTTTAAGACCAAACTTGTGATGTTTCCGTCTTATCTCTGCTGAGACATTTTTGTTCTCTCTTCCCGTTATGTCATTTTCGGAGCGTAGAATACCTAAAAAAGAACAGCCTTTCCGAAAGCAGATCTGTCCTACGCTAAGCGTTCAACGTCGGTGACATGTCATGTGGTCTCCAGTCGTCATGGCTCTTTCTTCCGCCTCAGTTCTTCAGGAAGTTTTCATCTTTAAAAAACATTCTTTTCCTCAACTGTTGTGCTTTTTTTATGCGCCTAAAATAATGTATTCCTCGTTGTTATGATTGTATCAAATATAGTTTATTCTCGTTGTCATGATTGTATCAAATAGAGTTTATTCTCGTTGTTATGATCGTATCAAATAGAGTTTATTCTCTTGTTATGATTGTATAAAATATAGTTTATTCTCTTTGTTATGATTGTATCAAATATAGTTTATTCTCGTTGTTATGGTTGTATCAAATATAGTTTATTCTCGTTGTTATGATTGTATCAAATATAATTTATTGTCGTTGTTATGATTGTATCAAATATAGTTTTCTTTATTTCTCAATTTTCCTCAATGCAAATGTTTGTTCTCTTTGGAGTCCATGGTGGTACCTTCAGCAACCCTCTCTTTAGCTCAAAATGAATTATATGCAATTATATTATCAACAACTACCCTCCTCCGCCGCCGCCTACAAATAGTAACACAGTTATTACAGACTTTAGGACACCGTGAATGAAGACCAGACAAAGACAAGAGTACAAACATTATTTTAAAGAATCTCCGACTCAAGACAGAATTAAACTGGCGATCTCCACCAAGGCACCCATCGCCTCGTCATGACAATAAAGAACACCACGGGCGCAGTTACAAGGTTTCTAGTACGATTTCACGGTGGTTCACAGGCAAAGTGTCGATCTCGCAGCCAAAGGACGTGGTTCAAGCCCCCAGAAAGTTGAAAAGTTGCTTTTCGAGTTTTATTTTTCCCAAATAAAATACATCTTCTGGTAGGTCCAGGTAGGCCGATTGACACCTAGTCCCATCGGAGACGGACGATAAAAAAGAGGTTCCATGTGCAGATCACAACACTCTGTGCAAGTTAAAGACCCATTGAATATTTGCATAAAGTAAAACTCCTTCAAAAAAACACCCGAGATCACCTTAGTTGTCGGTGTGGATACAATCAAAATCAAATCAAATCACGTTTCACTTCATAGTGAAGCGATTGGTGCCAATGCGGAGATTAGTGATTATGGCTGGTGTCCATTATGACTTATGATTATTTATTCCGTTTCTTTCTTTCTTTCTTTCGTTATCAGTTCCCATTCTACCTTCCAGCGAATGGGTTTAGATACTCGAAATAATCTTTCTCCAGGCCGTTATGTCGTGACATTTTCTGTTTCCTTCTGTGAAGGTTAAAATTGTTTTTATTACTGCCTCTTTTATATATTCGTCCCACTTTCTCCTTTTGGTCTTTATCTTGGGCGTTAGTATTGTATACTGATCTACCTATTACCCTTTCATTCGTTCTGTTTATATGCCCAAACCATCTGAGATGATATATTTCTAACTTAGTTGTAATGTCATCTGCTAAGTGCTATGGTTTGATCTCTTATTGTTGTGTCTGATTTTGTCTCTCTTAGTTTTCCTACTACTCTTCTTAGATATTTTCATTTCAACTGCATGTACTGTACTGTATTCCCTACTGTCTAAGGTCCAGGTTTCACTGCCATAGAGGAGCATAGGAAATAGACTGTGGTATATATTGTCATTTTAATTTTTATTGACAATTCTTGTTTACCTTCAAATGCCGTTCCTAGATGTATTTTCCTTTTTATTGTTATTGTCTTTTGGATTCTCTGGCTGATTTCCTTTTTTAGTTTTCCCTCCGAGTTAATCATTACTCTTAGGTAATTGTAGTTTTGAACTCGTTCTAATTATTCTCTTCCCAGTTTGGGTTTTTTGTTTTAGATCCCCTCGTTACTATTCCTATGTATAATACAAAGGTGCCACAGTGGAGTAAAGTAAGGTGAAAAAACGACAATAAATAAGAACTCCATCAATAACAACAGAACAAACACGTGACGTTTCGGGTATAACCCTTCGTCAGACAATAAAACGAAAGAGAGAGAGAGAGAGAGAGAGAGAGAGAGAGAGAGAGAGAGAGAGAGAGAGAGAGAGAGAGAGAGAGAGAGAGAGAGAGAGAGAGAGAGAGAGAGAGAGAGAGAGAGAGAGAGAGAGAGAGAGAGAGAGAGAGAGAGAGAGAGAGAGAGAGAGAGAGAGAGAGAGAGAGAGAGAGAGGACAGAAATAATGAAAGAGCGGTGTGTGTATGGGAAACAACAAGGGAAGAAGAGAACAAGACTAGGACTGAAGAGAAGAAACGATATAGAAGGAATGAAAGGAAGTACATAGTACCAACAAGGCAACAATTTGCAATATAAATGCGAAATGTATAGAAATGAATGCACCCATTACGTGATTTGATTGACGTTTGTTAAAATGTTAGACTCTCAAACCAATTTTGGCCAAATTGCGGACATCATGTCCAATATGAGACAAAGTGCAAATTGTCAAATTGTGTTCATATTCTGATTTTATCAGCTCCCGTTCTACCTTCCAGTGTATGGTTTAGATGCTCGAAATGATTTTTTCTCCAGGCTGCCCTGTCCTGACATTTTCTCGTTTTGTGCGGGGACATGGCCTATAAATCTTGCTTATCTTTTATAGCCTAGGAAGACGTCCACCTTGAATTGATTTGTTTTATTCTAAAAAAGAAGAATAAAATTAAAACACAGAGAGCTTATCGACGAGTGTATCCAAACCTTAAATTACCATAAAAATACGATTAAATCTGCAGAAAGTAATTTTTTACAGTCGCATACTTCAATATGTAGAAGCACCATGTTCACCAAGGAACGTTGCTAACGTTAACGTCTTAGAAATTCCGTTGACGAAGTGTCTAAAATCAATATGACATCGCTCTAAAGAGATAGGCATAGGTTTCACAAGTACCCAATGGATTTCCAAATAATTATATAAAGCCAATCGTTTTGACGTCAAGAAAAGGTGAGGACAGTTGAAGTTGCTGGCAGGATGGATAGAGAAATAGGGGAGACATCCGTTACATACACATTTGTAACGATAAACCTTAAGAAATAGCCTTCCGATTAAAATACGACATATATCGTTTTACACAGTAAGTGTTTGAATTGGGTCCGGTAATTACGAATCACCTTTATATATAATAAAGTTGAACCTGAGACGACATTAGAAGGAGTGGCCATATTTTTCCACCGTGGAAACTACATAGTCGACTATGCTTGTAGTGATGTTCTTGTGGAGCAGAAACTGACGACTAAGCATTCATAGCTCAATACAACCGTTTGATTACAAAAGCAAGGGATACATATATGCGTACATACGTAATTGCATACATTATACATAACACATAAATACATACATACATACATACATACATACATACATACATACATACATACATACATACATACATAATACATGCATACAGACATACATGAATGCGTGCGTGTAGATAATGATAAAAATAATGATAATAAAGTAAGAACATCAGATAGAAGAAAACCAGAGTGGATTTAGACCAGGAAGAAGTGTACAACCTGGCAGTGGACAGGTAAGCACCTGTACGGGGAGTAGATGATCCCGCCCTCCACGAGTCTCCTGCTGCCTTGCAGGCAAGTCTGGCTGACTAAAGGCTAAGGGAGTTAACCTGAAAGAAAATAACAAGGCCCGGTAGGGGGCCTCAATGTGGCAGCCCCACCATCTAATCCCCTACTTATCCAAAACAACCTAATTCAAAGAAATATATACAATGATATACCCGCTTGAACTTTCGAAGACGATCTAGAAAAGAACACGGACTGTGATTTTTTGAACATGGAATGTTAGGGCAATAAATGGCAAGGAGTTAGAATTAGCTGAAGAAATGGAAAAATTCAAGGTAGACATTTTGGCTATTGCAGAAACAAAGAAAAAAAGGACAATGAATAGAAAATGTAGGACCAAATCATACTTTAATCTTCTCAGGAGTAGATGTCAAAGATAGAGCTAGAGCAGGAGTAGGCCTCCCTAATGCATAAAGGCAAGAAATGCTACTAGAAAGTTTGAAATTTGAAGCCCACGGCTATTTAGAGAGGTAAATATTTAACCAAAAGGAAGAGAAATTAAATTATTAATAGCTTATGGACCAAACAAAGATGCCCCCAAAGAAGAAAAAGATGTCTTCGAAAATGATTTACAAATAGCTGCAGAGAATCTCAAACCCAAACAGGAATTAATGGTTCTTAGGAGATTTAAACGGTAGAGTAGGCAACAATGTAGAAACTTCAGGACGAGTAATAGGTAAAGAAAGAGAGACAACTTTCTCCAAATGGAGAAAGACAAATAGATTTTTGCCTAAAGAATAACATGAAAATAGGTAACACATTTTTTTTCCTCATAAAGATCCATATACAAGAGTAAATGAAGACAGATGTGAAACGTCAATGATAGATTACATATAGTAGATATCTCAATGGAAGAACAATGGATGCTAGAGTATAAGAACAATGATATTAGGATCATCACCTAGAGCAAGATCAGATTTTAACCAGAAAGGATTCAAAACCAAAGGAAAAGAGAAAAAACTACTAAACTGCAATATGTCAACAAATAAACATGGAAAACAGATGTACAAATCCAGGATAAAAAGATCTATCGACTGGAAAGCAGATGGATTTGTAGGAAAGCACAATAGAAGAAAAGTGGCAACTATGGAATGCTCAAAAGTATGTGAGGATATTTAGCGTGGAAAAGGGCAGCAGGGAAAAATGTATGACCAGAAAAAAAGATGTCTGGAAAAATGAGACTAAGAGAAAACAGGTTAGATAGATCAGATTGAAAGAACACCATAGTGGATTTAGACCAGGAAGAGTTTGGACAAGATCACATATTTACAATTAAACAAAAGCTAATAGAAAAATTCCTTGAGAAAGAAAACATGCTTGCACCTGTGTTTTATTGACTTAGAAAAGGAGAAACAATGAAAGGAGACAGGAAATCGAACTATGGCATTCTTTAAAAAACACAGAACATATGAAACAAGGAAATTTATTAGAAGCCATTAAAAGTTTTTACAAGGAAGAACCAAACAGCTGCAGTGAAATTAGCTGGAAATGTTTATCCAGAAATGATTTTGATGTAAATACTACATGAGTAAGAACAACAGGGTTGTCCAATCCTGGAAGTCCTCTTTTTGTTCATCACATTCATGGATTCAGTCGCAGAAGAATACCTCAAACATGAAGGAAATGAATGTAGGTATGCGGAAGCTCAAACCAGTAAATGTATCAATGCTTTCATTTGCTGATGATTTAGTTCTGTTTGGAAAATCAGAAAGGGACCTCCAGTCAAATATCAA
>JAXRKP010001116.1:150000-152500 GCA_037039925.1 Doris montereyensis | reverse complement strand
AGGTACATACATACATACCTACATACCTACATACATACATACATACATACATACATACATACATACATACATACATACATGCATACATACATACATACACACATACATACATACATACATACACACATATATACATATATACATACATACATACATACATACATACATACATACATACATACATACATTACATACATACATAGTATACATACATTGGATATATACATACATACATACATATATTGCATACATACATTACATACATACGTACATACATACATCACATATACATTACATACATACATACATTACATGCATACAATTACATAATACATACATACATGCCTACATACTATTACATACCCAAAAAACCTAGATGGATACTTTAATAACCGGTGATAAAAAAGCAATGACACAGCAACGGACATGACGTCACAAGCACTTTGTACTTTACCTTTGTAGAAGAATAATTGAGGACACATAAATACGTACATACATACAAACATATATACATACATTACATACATACATACATACATACATACATACATACATACATACATACATACATACATACATACAAAGATATATACATACATACATACATACATACATACATACATACATACATACATACATACATACAAATACATACATACATACATACATACATACATACATACATACATACATACATACATACATACAAACATATATACATACATTACATACATACATACATACATTCATACATACAAACATATATACATACATTACATACATACATACATACATACATACATACATACATACATACATACATATTAAGTCCGTCAAATATAGCTCGGTGAGAACAGACATCGATGGAAACGGTCTAACGCGCGTCCGCCATCGCGTGTCCTTCTTTTTTGGTCTGAACGAGCAGTTACTATTATGATGATGTTTTGTGAAGATAGGCTTTAAGCTAAAAAGAGAAGGTTTTGATGTTGCTTTCAGACCTGAAAGCTTCTGTCGCCCTAATAAAAGAACTGGGTAAGTAATTTTAAACTTTATGATCTTAGCGTGCGAGGAGAGAAACATATTTTGAATGTATGTAAGTGAACTTAAAAGTTAAGGCCATTGTAAAAAAAATACAGCAATTTGTATTCAATTCTGGCCTGAAATGGCAGCCAGTGGAGGGTTCTGAACATTTCTTTGTTAGTTTGAAACTTGAACTTTCCAGGGATCAACCTCGCAGAATAATTTTAACTCTTTTCAGTTAATCGTCTATCTGCAAACAGAGAATTGCAGTAGTCCTAACGAAGGCGAAGAAATGATGATACAAAGATTTTTAAAGAATCAAATGATAGCAGAGTCCTCATATGGATGATTTTTTCTTAACTCGCACAATGCCGTTTATGTGTTGGCCTATTTGAAAGATGCTGTCAAGAAATTCTCCTAAATATTTAGCCGAGGTAGGAACATTGATATGCGATGGACTCCGCGTCTATCTTTTTCAAATAAGTTTCAGATGTGGTTCGGTTTTTTCATCGTTAAATTTAAGTTTGTTCGTTTTCATCCAAGACTTCACAGACATACCAGAACATCTTTCAACGTCAAATACAGTTTGAGATAGGTTTGACAGAGATGTGTGCTGATAAAGCTGTGTGTGATCAGCGTACATGTGGTAGTTGATGTCATGGGATTTAACCACAACTCAAAGGAAGGGGGGGTACAATGTATAGAGAACGGGACCAAGGACTGAGCCTTGGGAAACATCATGTTTAAGAGGGATTGTTTATAATTCCCTTAATGGCTATTGATTGGGTTATACCTATGAAATAAAACTTAAACCAGGCCATCTCGGATTGTATTATGATCTTTCAATTACCGAAGGATCAGAAACCAGCGGTTGTATTGAAGTTGAAGCAATGTTTGCAAAACATATAGTTCACATCATCATAAATATTCTATAATAGGACTTTTTTGATATCTGAAAAATTTTGAAAAAAATCAACATATTTGAAGAAAAAAACAGCCATTTGAAAAAAAAAGAGTTAAAAATGTCTCTTTTTGAAATTATATTTTCGATGATAAAATAAAAGATATTACAGATATAAAATCAAAAAATTATACATTGTAAGAACCCTTTCAGTCTACGAGTTTTTGTTTGAAGAACCTCGAAAAAATTGTCAACCGTTGGCGGGGCTCAGACACTACCTTTTGGTTGAGGCCGATACCTTGACTCTGGACTACCGAATCCACTTCCATTTTGTTAAAAGAACTGAAAGAAAACTTTTTTATTTACTGACGCATGAGTCGAGAAGCATGCATATTTTGTTTCACAGGAAATAAAGATAGAATGATTGATACCTATATCTCAAAAAATCTTCTGTAGACAGGAATGTTTGAAACGGGCTAAAATGAAACGGGCACATTTGATTAAAAAAAAGATGGCCGAATGCTTTTTTGATACTTTCGTCACCCAATGTCATTCAAAACGACAGTCTTTTATGATTTT